>PVJD01002720.1:0-101158 GCA_004026545.1 Mormoops blainvillei | reverse complement strand
AAATGCTCCAATCAAAAGACATAAGGTAGCTGAATGGATAACAAAATAAGACCCTTATAAATGCTGGTTACAAGAGACTTCATATCAAACGACACAAAGGCTGAAAGTAAAGGGATAGAAAAAGAAATTTTATGAAAATGGAAATGAAAAAACAAAAACAAAAAGCTGGGGTAGCCAATATTTATACCAGACAAAATAGACTTTAAAACAAAAATTATAACAAGAGACAAAGAAGGACCCACCAGAAATTCCACTTTTGGATACAAAGAAACCCAAATGTTAACTCAAAAAGACATATACATCCACATGTTTATTGCAGCATTATTTACAACAGCCAAGGTATGGAAGTTACCTAAGTGTCCATCAATAGACGAATGGATAAAACAGAAGTGGTACATATATACAATGGAATATGATTCAGCCACAAAAAAGAATGAAACCTTGCCATCTACAACAACATGGATCCTAGAGGGTATTATGCTCAGTGAAATAAGTCAGAGAAAGACAAATGCCACATGACTTCACTTATATGTGGAATCTAAAAAACAAAATACGTGAACACACAGCACAGAAACAGACTCATAAATACAGAGAACATTTTGACAACCGCCAGATGGGAGAGGGTTTGAGGAAATGGATGAGAAAGGTGAAGAAATTTTTAAGTACAAAATGGCAGTTACAGAATAGTCATGGGGATGTCAAGTACAACATAAGGAATATTGTCAATAAATTATAGTAATTGTATCTGGTGTCAAATGGGTACTAAATTTATCAGGGTGATCACTTCCTAAGTTTTATAAATGTATAATTACAGGGTTGTACACCTGAAACTAATACAATATTGTATATCAACTGTAATGTAAAAAATATATATATATATTCTATCAGTAATGGGACCTCTTTCTATATAATGAAAGCAAAATGTTTAGTTAATAACACTATGACATGTGAGAGTTTAGAAAAAGAGAGAGAGCACATGGTGTCAATAATACAATACTGATCATACCGCCCCCCAACCGCCAGCAAGCTGTATGTAGAAAGATACAGCAAATAAATTAGGCTTTAAATGAGTCTGATACCATTACGGATAGCCGTACAATATACTAATGTTGTATAAAGTCTATAACCCAGTCCCAGATGAATCTAGTCAATTCTATTTCCATATCAAATACAATTTAGTCAGACTTCTTAGTCACATGTCAGGTTAGTAATATTCAAAGATTCAAGAAACAGAAGTCAGGTTCCCATGGACAGATAATTTTTGCTCCATCACTCTCACTGCTCCACCACTCAACATGTAACCCAACTACTGACCCAGTGACGGAGTACCATCTAACTCAAGGCAAGGAGTACCACTATTACTTAACATAAGAATAAGTAAAATGAAATAATCCTTTGGTTTTAATAGCCTAAAAGGTGCTTTTAGGGTTTGCTACTAATTTCAGCTGTTGACCTAGAGTTGACTTTCATCAGTTTTTTTATAAAAGACTTATCTCTTTTGAAACAAATGGACATTAAGGCACAAGTTTATAATAATCTCTCAAAGCTTTAAATTAATGATTTAAATTAATCTATTAAGCCTCAGGAGATGAAGAAAAGCAACCAGTCACTGGAATAAAGGAAAAATTCATGTAGAAGTTAACAGGTCATTTTGAGTACACCAAAACCAGCAATCCTATACAGAATCAGAGAAAATGGTTAAAATTAAAGGAAAGAACTGAGATCAAGGACTTTTTATCCAGGAACTGACTAGATAGAGCTTAAGTTTACATATGGAATAGCACCACAATGGAAAGATTCTATCACTGTTTTTTTGAAACTATTACAATGAAAATAAGATTGTGTTTGTTTTCCAAACTATTGTAAGTTCATTAAAATGTCAGAATTAGGTTTTAAGCATTTTAGCTGACTTCCTACACTTTGTTCATTGTCTTTTAATCCTCAGGATAATTTTGTAGTTGTAATATCAGTCATAACACTACACCAGTATCAACCCCCACACACAATTGTATAAATGGGGATTTTAAAAAATTACTCTAAATGGTATGAACTGCTAGTTAAAAAAAAATCACCTCTAAAAAAGATTGGATAGCATCATCAAAAAAAGCAGACTACTCCAGTGTCCGCGGCATCTCTTACAAATTTAAATTGAAGCACAGGGGATCACAGAGCATGCATTAGAGGAGACTAAGGTAAAAGAGTTTCCACATGTGTTAAAAAAGTTCTTCACAAACGCGAACTAATAGATCAAAGAGCCTATATATTTTAAAAGACATTGACAAACTGACTTGGAAAAAATTCTAATGGTGCATATTCACACCACCAGCAGGGAAGAATCCATTTCTCCATACCCAAAGGCTGTCATCGGAGTTTTTTCACTTTGGATAATAGCTGGAAGAACAAACTGTATCTCGTTTTGTTTATAGACATTAAACATAATTTAATGTTTACCAACCAATTTTTAAATTTGTTTTGTTTGTGGATGGTCTCAGTACTATCTTTTTCTCATTCTTCTACTGGTTGTGATAATTTGTAGCATTTTTTAAAAACTCCTTTATATTATTCTAAATGCTATTTCTTTGTTACATGTGTTGCAAATATTTTCCCCAACTGCTTACTCCCTTGTATTTTAATTTTGTTTGAGGTCTTTCTTCATACAGAAATTTTTTATTTTAATACAAATTTACTAATTTTTCTTTTGGTTTCCATGTTTAATATTTTTAGGACATCCTATTCTACCAAAAGGCAGTTTTCTTTTTAAAAAAATTATTTATTGATTTTAGAGACAAGAAGGGGGGGGGGGGACGGACACAGACAGATAAGACACATCAGTTTGTTCTTCCATTTACTTATGTATTCATTGCTTGATTCTTGTATGTGCCCAAACTGGGGACTGAAACTGCAACACTGGCACATCCCGATGATGCTCTAACCAACTGAGTTACCCAGCCATTGCCACAGGCAGTATTTTCTTTCACCACTTCTACATTGTTATTTTGTATGTGTTTAACATTTGGGCTTTCATTTCATCTGGATTCAAGTTCATTTTATTTAGTACAGCCTTGTTGTACTAACACTATTTACCAAATTGCACATCTTTTTCCTACTGATGTAAAATGCCATCTTTATCTGATGCTGAATTTCCATAGATAAATGGGCCCGCCTTTGAGCTTTAATGTTCTCCTAACTTATGTGCCTATACCACAGTATTTTATTTACTAGTTTTACAGTAATGTTTGAATATCTGGTACAGTTAGTTCCTTTCTTATTAATCCTTTAATTTTTTTTCTCAATTACTTTTCCAGATTTTAGAATTAAGATGTGAACAGACTACTTTGTTTACATTTTGATCAGGGTTGTATTTAATTTGGTTAATAACTTGGGAGTTCTGGCATTTTTCTATTATTCACTTTTTTTACCATAAGCAGGGCAAAGAAATCTTTTCTGCTATATTATCCAATAACAAAAAAGTTTATTTTGTATGCCATCTTGTTTCTGACCACCTTACTAAATCCAATAATTCTAACTGTTGATTCTTTCCAAATTGTTATACTATTCAATATCTTTATATCTGAGTTCATATTGAAAAATTAGATTATTATGTTTTATTTTCCTTTTGCATAGTATTTCTATCGATTATTCTAGCCTCATGAAATGAGATCCTAGGTTTTCACCTCTTCCTATTCTTGAAGAGTCAATATAATCTGGGAAGTTACTGGTCCTTATAGACTCGAAAGAATTAAGAGTCTAGGCTTCAAAATGCCTAGACTTGAAGTCTGTAACTATGTTACAATTTCCTCTATAGTTAATGATCTATGCAAATTTTCTACTTCTTCCTTAACTAATTTTATTATATTTTTTCTTAGAAAATATCCGAGTCATATATATTTTGACATTTAATAAGACAGAACATTCTCATAATTTTGAAAATCACCTCTCAGTTCATTTTATGTTGCCTTTCTCGTTACTGTATTATTCATTTGTGTATTTTCTATTAATCAGTTTTGTCTATTTTATAGTCTTTTTCAAAAGCCAGTTTTTAATTTTACAATCAAGTTTACCAGGTTATATTCTTTTATTAATTTTTGCTTTTATTTATTGGTAATTCCTTCCCTCTACTTCCTATGGACTTATTTTGTTGTTCTCACTTATTTATTTATTTTTGAAAAATGTAGGTTTTACTTTATTTATAGATCAGGCCACAGGTTACAAATTTAAAACCAAGCAGCAGTATTGAACTAGCTGTACTAGCCATATGAGTCCATCACCTCTGGTCATTCAGCACTACAGTAAACAAACACTTGAGACACATGTAGTCTATCACGGAAGCTGACTGCCAAGCAGTGCCATTTGTCCTCTTTACTCAGTTGAAATATCCATTTTTCCATGGGTTGCCACAACTGCTACTTCCCACACATACTATCTTCCAGGATTTCCTGAAAAATGTTTATAGCATAAATTATATTTTACTTTATATTTGAGATTTCCATATGTCTTCAGACTAGGCTGAACTTGCCTGCTGGGCCAGGAATGTACTATTTCACCCAGACGTCAGTATATGAAGCTTAAAGTGTCCATTCCAATGGAGTAATCTGGCAGCTTTTACAAATTGGGGTGAATCTTGCTTTCCGGCACCGAAGCCAAGGTGGTGGACATTCCACACTGGATCAATGATGGAGTGCTGCTGATATATACAATCAACAGAGGGAGTGTTGTGATGCTGCCAGCAAGCATTCCACTATATAGTCCCCCTTCTACACTGAGTCTTATCCATTTTTCTAGTTGGTTAGTTATATTGTCTTTTCCATTCCGTCAAGTTTGCAACAAAAACTCCAGCATTAAACGAGCAGGTGCTGGCTTTCATGGAAAGCTTATGAATTCTTTCCTTTTTAGAGTCAAGATATCCAATGTAATTGTACTGGTTTCCAGCTCCACAGGTGACAACTTTAGAAGAGGCTGAATCACAATCTTCTGAAAATGCAGCTGCATGTCCTGGCTTCAGTGGTGTATTGTAGAGGGCAAGAATATCATCTTGCACAATTATGTCATCATCCATATATATGGTTTTCTTTGCTCTGGGAACCAGAACAGGCAAGTAGAACCTTGCAAAGGTTAACTGTTTTATGGATTACTCCTGGTCAGGATTCTCCTTTACTTTCCCTTCCAAAAGTTTAGTGTCAAAAATCACAATTTTATACCTGGTGCTTTTCAGAGTACTGCTGCTGAGCCATGGCCAGAGATGGTCTGCTGTGCCACTGAGCACAGCAACACAAAAAATGACATTGGAGCAAGTGTTGTGCTGAATGCTGTTTATGGCTGCAATGGTTCCCCCGAGCCTATCTTCAGATGCAGCAATAACCACAGGAATCTTCTCTTGTCTCCCACCTACCACATGATGGGGAGCATTTGGGATAAAGTCTATGGGCTGAAGCCCCAAAATTCCTGAATCTGAAACCTCATTCCTTAGCAAACTGCTGAGGAAGTTACAGTACAAAACCAGTAAGAAGAAAACAACGGCCAGGACCAGGATGACAATGTTTACTTTACGGAATGACATCTTTTCTTCTTCTTCTAATTCTTCTTCTTCTTAAAGATTTTATGTATTTATTTTTAGAGAGAAGGGGAGGGAAGGAGGAAGAGAGAAACATCAATGCGTGGTTGCCTCTCGAGCGCCCCCTACTGGGGACCGGGCTGGCAACCCAGGCATGCGCCCTGACTGGGGAATCAAGCCGTTGACCCTTCGGTTCACAGGCCAGCACTCAATCCACTGAGCTACACCAGCCAGGGCTCTCTTCTGTCTTACATAAATAATAGTTATTAATCCTGCAGCTAGAGGAGAAAAAGGAGGAGTGGGCCTGTTATTCCTATTTTTGAATTGAATGCAGTTCATTTCTGATCTTTGTTTTTTTAAAAAAGATTCACTGAAGACTATCTAATTTTCTGTGTGCTGTGTTGGCTACACCCCAAACGTTTCTGTTAGGAATACCTCCATTATTATTGACTTCTTCACTTCCTAAGTTACAGTTTGACCTTTTTATCACCAGTTTTAGAAGTATACTTTCAAATGTTCAAGGGAGTATGTTTCTCTTAGGTCTCCTTTTGCTATTAATTTTTATTTTTATTTCATTACGGTCATCGATAAGGCCTATGTGACTTCTGGTTTTGTGGAATTGGAGATTTTTCTTTGTAGCCTAATGAGTGACAATTTTTCTCCGTAATATTTATGTAACTCTGAGTGAGAAAAATGTGTAACCTAAGAATCATTCACCTAACTTTCTACTTGTCATTCATTTATGGGAGCAAGAAAAATATTATTCCCTAACATGCAAAGGCTTAGGGAAGTCCACTTATGAACCCATTCTGAGAAAGGTACATAAGACAAAAATCTACCTAACAGAGTAATCAAAATTAGAATACTGCCCTGGTTGGTGTGGCTCAGCAGGCTGCACACCGGACTGCGAAAGCAAAGGATCACCAGTTTGATTACCAATCAGGGCACATGCTTGGGTTGAGGGCCAGGTCCCCTGTAGGGGGTGCTCGAGAGGCAACCACATACTGATGTTTCTCTCCCTCCCTTCTCCTCTCTAAAAATAAATAAATAAAACTTTTTTAAAAATTAGAATACAAGAAGAGTTCAAATTCATCAAATTGTACACATTAAATATGTGCACTGCTTTGTATGTCAACTGTACTTCAATAAAGCTGTTTTTAAAAAGCATGCAAGAATGGGAAAGTTGTAGCACAAAAGAATTAGATGAGCAAACAGATCAAGCAGAATGCAAGTATTGTCAACCAGGTCAACATAAAAATAAGACTTTATTCATCTTTCATGGGGGAAAATGGACAAAATTTGATAAAGAAATGAAGGTCTAAATTTTGTTAGAAGTAACTATTAGATGAACTAATAGCAGATAATACCATTTCCAAATTCACAGAAAGGGTATAAAAATAAGTTGTAAAGTACAATTCTATTTTATAAATCATAAGGAAAAAATTCATGAATTTGAAATAAACACATGAAAAGTATCTGAAAGGATTATAATATACAGAGATAATGGTGGCCACCTCTAAAAAGTGAGACTGAGAAACTGAGGTAGGGGGGATAATACGTTTACATTTTGACTTATTAATTTTGGTTAACAGAATTCTGTTCAATCAATAATGAACTAGAAATCAGAAAACTGGTTTTGTTTCTAATACTACTCATGAAGCTAATAATTATTTTCTACAATCTTCAATTTATCTATAAAATATATTTGTCATACCCACATAAATGTTTTCATATTATTCAAGTTAATACATCTAAAAGAAGAAAGAATATAGAAGGCAGGCAATATACATTTGTTGAGTTGAATCGCATTTAGCAGCACTGCTCAAAATTACCTGTTTCAAGTATGTAAAAATTAATATCATTCCTGCCGAAACAATACCTCAAAGAATTTTACAGGTTAAATGCTATCCAACCTATTAGAAATGCTAAAATGTGGGAGGTGCACCTTGAGTGCCCAGCTTGGGTAATCAGGGAGGCTGTGCCATGGGACCCTATGGAACACCTACTACATTAGGTCACCCTACCAAGCTTGGGAGATGCAGCAGCTCTACCTAAGACATAGAAACAAACACAAGGAGGCTGCCAAAATGAGGAGACAAGAAACATGTCCCAAATAAAAGAAAAGAACAAAACTCCAGAAAAAGAACTAAACAAAATGAAAAAAAACAATCTATCAGATGCAGAGTTCAAAGCACTGGTTATAAGGATGCTCAATGAATTTAGTGAGAACCTCAAGAGCATTAAAAAAGGACTAGTTAAAAATGAAGGTGCCCTGGCTAATATGGCTTAGTGGATTGAGTGCCGGCCTGTGAACCAAAGGGTTGCTGGTTCAATTCCCAGTCAGGGCACATGCCTGGGTTACAGGTCAGGTCCCCAGTAGGGGAATGAATAATTTATGCTATTCATTTTTAGAGAGGGGAAGGGAGGGAGAAAGAGAAGGAGAGAAATATCAAGGGGTGGTTGCCTCCTGCACGCCACCCACCAGGGAGCCAGCCCACAACCCAGGCATGTGCCCTAGATTGGGAATCGAACCAGCGACCCTTTGGTTCACAGACCAGGGCTCAGTCCACTGAGCCACACCACCCAGAGCTGCAAAAAGGGAATTTTAAAAGCAACAAGAGAAAAGCAGTTAGTTACCTTCAAGGGAGCTCCCATAAGACTATCTGCTGATTTCTCAACAGAAACTTTGCCAGCTGGAGGAGTTAAAAGGAAATATTCAAAGTGATGGAAAGCCAAGACCTATAACCAAGATTACTATGCCCAGCAAAGCTATAATTTAGAATCAAAGGACAAGAGCTTCCCAGACAAGAAAAAGCTAAAGGAGTTCATCACCACCAAACCAGTACTGTATGAAATGTTAAGGGTCTTCTTCAAGAAGATAGGGAAGAAAAAGATTTTAAAAATATGAACAATGAAATGGCAATAAACACACAACTATCAGCAACTGAATCTAAAAAACAAGATAAAGGAACAAATAGAACAGAAACAGACACATAAATATAAAGAACAGGTTGACATTGAGTTCACGTGATTCAACTCAACAAATGTGTATTGCGCCTGCCTTCTATATTTTGATGGTTGCCAGATGGGGGGAGGAGAACTGGGGGGAATGGGTAAAAAACAGTGAAGGGATTAAGAAGTACAAATTGACTGTTACAGAATAGTCATGGGGATGTAAAGAACAGCATAGGGAATACAGTCAATAATACTGTAATAACTATGTACAGTGTCAGATGGGTATGAGATCTACCGGGATAATCACTTAATAAGTTATGTAGCATCTAATCACTGGGGTGTATACTTGAAACTAATATAATAATGTATGTCAACTGTAATTGAAAAATAAAAATGAATTTAAAATATAGGGGAAAAGAATTGCTAAACAGTTATAAAGGCAAATTGAGCCCTGACCAGCGTGGCTCAGGTGGCTGGGTGTCACCCTGCAAAGCAAAAGTTCACCAGTTCAATTCCCAATCAGGGTATACGTCTGGGTTGCAGGCCAGGTCCCTGGTTAGGGGTGTGCTAGAGGCAACTGATCAATGTTTCTCTCCTGCATTGATGTTTCTCTTCCTCTCTCTAAAAAGAATAAATAAAATCTTTTTTTAAAAAGGCAAATTTAGGTACCAAATTTTATCTTACTTGTAAAGAGGTACATAACCATGTTTTCACCATAGTAAATACATACTCATATTATTTTCAAAAATATAAGAAAAAGCAAAAACCTTCATTTTATTTTCTTACTAAAAACTGGAAGAGTCCACATTTATTTCCTAAATTTACATTTAGATCTGTAAGATAAACTGTCTTTACTTGAACACCATTAAGTCAATTCCTATTTAAGTCTCTACAAATGTAGCCACTAAAATTAGGTTCTACCCTTTTCAATTTTTGTCCAAAAAAAAGTTCTATTTTTGGCCATAATGTTTAAATATTCATCTAAAAATGAGAGTAAAAAGCAGGACTTGCAGTCAGCTTACGCAAGGCATCTAGGAAAAAGATCTGAATTGATGTAGAACAGATAAATCCAACTTATTTTAAGTAATATAAACCACACGAAGAGGGGGGAAAAACTAATCAAGTAACTTGCAAACCTAGTACAGTAAGCTCTCACTTCACATCATCAACAGTTTCTTGGAACTGTGATGAAATGACAGATAATGAAACGAACTTTACCACAGGCTAACTGATATAAAACAAGAGTTAGGTTCCTATGGCATTTCATCAACGTTGTAATGGAATGAGATGCCTCTGAACTAAATGACGTAATTTGAGGACTTGCTGTAGTTGATTATACATCGTCCTGGGCAGGATGGATGGGTGGAAAACTGCATACAAACTCTGAACCCTTCCAGGAGGATTTTTTCTTTCTGAAGTGGTATGAACATAATTCTGAAAGCTATTTTAGAAGTATTACAGGACTGAGCAAATGACTTGAGAGTCAGAGTATCACTATAAAAGAGATAAGTACCACAGAAGGAAAGATAAGAAAGAAACTAGTGGAATTAGAAATATCAGTGTAATCTGATGATTTCTAAAATATGTCTATGTCTATGTATATGTCTGTATCAGTGGTTCTCAACTGGAGATTTTGCCCCCCAGGGGACAGTGGGAACATTTGGAGACACTGTTAATTATGGGATCTAGTGGGTAGAGGCCAGGGATATTGCTAAACCACCAACAGGGTACAGGACAGCCCCCATGGTAAAGAATTACTTAGCCCAAAATGTCAATAATGCCAAGACTGAGAAACCTTAGTACACGAGTACACCAGGTGTCTGTGCGTGTGTTTATATGTTTGTATTTCCTACTTTTGTCTCTTTAAAGGACCCAGAAGCAAAGACAACCCGGTAGCAATAAGTACATTTAGTGCCCATATCTTGATGTCTAATATCATTCTCCATTAAGAGGAACCAGGGCTTGTTGCAGCAATGGCTGATGCTAGGGTTAAGGCAGGATCGATACATAATAAGCCTGGAACATCTTATTATTACAGAAAGTAAGGAAGTGCACATAAAAAACGATAAGGGGATATATAAAAGCCAACCGTCTCCTACGGAACAATCTAGAACAATTCATACACCAAAGCAGTAAAAACAGTAGTGAATGATGAAACTACTGAAAATATGAGAATCCATGAGTTCATACGAATAATGAAAAGACAAGTAAATAAAAAAGAGACAAAGAAGGTCCCTTAGTTAACAGAAAAATGCTTAGTGCTGGTTAGCAAATGTAAAAGAATAAATGCATTGAAAAACTATTGCTGTGCAACACACGGTGGTGCGGGGGGATACTGGCGGGAAATAAGAATGTTTGCATGGTCTTAAAGTATCACCCCCATTATTTGTTCAAAAGGAAGGAATGGTAACTATACAGAGGACCAACAGTCATCTTCACTGAGGGATCAAACCTAACATCATTGAGGGTCATTGAGGAACATTATGGGTCTCCTGAGAACACAAAATTACTTATGCAGTATTATGGCCAAGAATGCATATACTGAATCTAATCATGAGGAAACATCAGACCAATGCAAAATAAGGAACATTCTATTAAAGGGCGAGAGGAGAGCTTCAAAAATATCAATGCCATAGAAGATGAAGACAAAGACTGAGGAAACATTCCAGATTAAATGACAACACTTATGACAACTGAACACAATACCTAATCCTGGACTGGATACAAGAGAGGATTAAAATACTGCCATAAAGGACATTACTGGGCCAACTGACAAAAGCTGAAATATAGAAGGTAGATTTATAAAAAAAAGTAATCATTCAATAAAGTTACTGATATTGCAAACCACACTGTGGTTTTATAGAAGAATATCCTTATTCTTAGGAACTGCACACTAAAGTATCTGGGAAAAAGGTCCTTGATGTATGCAATGTACTTTCAAATGGTTTAAGAAAAAAATATTTGTGTGTATAAACACATACACAGCTACAGAGTGCAAATGATAAAGCAAATGGTACAAAATGTTAATATGTGAATTTGAATAAAACGTATGCTAAGTATTCTTTGTACTTATCTTACAAATGTACACATTTTAAATGATTTCCAAATATAGCTTTTTTTAAAACCACAGGAAAAATTTAAAAACCAGAACATAAAGCTAAATTTTCCCACTACATTCATCTACAAAAATAGGATGCTATAAAGTCCTATATAATAGCGGTGCTCAAATCATTTCCATGCCTATCTAATTAATGCATCTGCCCATTAACTATTATGTTAGCTACTGCATAAAGTTCAAATCTTTTAACAGCCAAAAGATGATAAAAAACACAATAAGGCAAAGGAAAGACCTTAGCAGTAATAACAACAAAAACTGTCATTTTTCGAATACCTGGATCCAGATAAAATAATTTAGAAGTCCTTTGAAGCACCTATCCTCCAGATGAACATGATAATATATTTAAGACAAACTTAAGATAAAACTTACCCCAAATAACTTGTCTGTTGTGCTTTAAACTTAAAAACAATAAAGTCACAAGAGTAAACAGTGCTATCTCAAAGACAGACCTAGTTTTAAAATCAGACCAAACTGCCCACACCAATATTTAAATGCTCTTAACAACAGTTTTAATCTCAGAATAGATCCTCCAAAGCTGTATTTTAATTTTGTCCTTTTATATAAGAATATTTTTTTAAAAATACAAAAACAGAAACTTACAGTTCATCTCGTTGTCTCTGGGACAGCACCATTTTGGCTGTAATGTCAAGCTTATTTGATATAGTGGTATGTCCTCTCCTTTGGGAAATTCAAAAGGCTTTGCGATCCCTGGATTTATAATTAAATATGCCACTAAGTGGCTTCCACACAGGGGATAATGATTCTTTTACAAGTGAATTCAATAAGTAACCAGGAGATAGTCAACAAGAAAGATTCATTCCACCTAAGGAAAAAGAGAGAAAAGATTATTTATTTCACTTAGAATTTAAACTACTTCTAAATTATTTCTGCAGTACACACTTTCAAAGATGAGGTTTATTGTGAGTATTAGCTGATATTTTCAACGTACTGTGAAAAATCCATGCCAAAACACATATAGTATTTTATACATTTTAAATTTAATAGTTCACAGCACTATTTTTAGATTTAACCACTCCTACACTGTATAACTTTATTAACCAGTGTCACCTCCATAAATTCAATAAAAATGAAAAATAAAATACACGAACTAAAAAATTGAAAAAATAATTTACCCACTCCCTACCATGTCATCCACCAGATAAACTGATATTTTATTAAATTTCAAATATTAACATATAACTTGTCTAGAAGACTATAATTCTCTCTTAAAGATAAAAAATAAAAAATTCTAATTTACAAAAAAAGTATAATTTGAAAAAGGCATGTCAGGTGATTTCATAAACTGTCAAGCCAAAAAGTGACAACCATAAGGAAGTAGCCTTCAAGATTAAATATTAGTCACCAATAATCTTAGAACAGCTAATTTAAAAATGTAAAGCCCATTACATTTTTTCCATATGATGGCTCTAGTAGTGCTTAGGTGTCTTTAACTTCATTCAAAACAATTTTGTTGGATTGTAGTGTGTGATAGCTGTCATAACAGCATGCATTTTTTTAAAAATGCTCAAAATTGGTGAATTTTTAAAGAAGATTATTTATTTTTAGAAAGCGAGGAAGGGAAGGAGAAAGAAAGGGAGAGGAACATCAATGTGTGAGAGAAACACAGAGTGGCTGCCTCTCACCCACCCCCTACTGGGGAGCTGGCCCACAACCCAGGCATTTGCCCTGAGTGGGGGTTGAACCAAAGACCCTTCAGCTCACAAGCTGACGCCCAATCCACTGAGCCACACCAGCCAGGGCAAAATTGGTCAATTTTTGTGCAGTCATTTTAATACTGAAGATGGAAGAAAATAAACAATATTTCAGTGTATTATGCTTTATTATTTCAAAAAAGGTAAAAATGCAACTGAAAACGCAGAAAAGATTTGTGCAGTGTATGGAGATTTGTGCTGTGATTGATCAAACATGTCCAAAGTGATCTGCGAGGTTTCTTGGTATTACTGACATTTTGGCCAAATAATTCTTTGCTGTGGGGCTGTCTTACGCATTGGAAGATGTTTGGCAGCACCCCCAGCCTCTGCCCACTGGAAGCCAACAGAAGGAGACAGCCGACATACAGGAAATATCCAAATTAATCAAGTTATTGGTGAAAATCAAAAATTCATCTTTTATTTTATAGAAAAAAACCCACACAGACTTTTTGGTCAACCCAATATTTACAATGCAAATATACTAGTAATCTAATGCCCTCTTAACTAATGCATTTAATCAAGAAATAATTTAATATTATTTTACTTTATGTTGTGTCCTTCAGAATGTGTTTTTTAAAAAATGGAATGACCTATCCTAGATTTTATGTACTCACAGTTAGCCAATTCTCTAACCTAGTTTTTAGACAATATTACTTAATATTTCAGAGTCTTTTCTTTACACTCATAACATTACAAAACCAATTTCTATACAGTATCTAAAAAGCATCACGATGTAGACAAAAGATAAAAAGAAAATCAAGCTTTCTTAAAGAACTACTCTTCAAATCTCCCATTTTACAAAAAAAAAAAAGTAGTCTGTCTCATCACATTGTACAGAAACAGAGAATTTCTACTGTATTTAGGAAATATACCTGAGATAATCTTACTTAAAATGCAGACTACTGGTATGTACAAAATTCAATTGGAAGGGACACTTCAAAAGAAACAGAAAATCATCCTCCAAATGAAATGAAATTAATATCTAATGAAGGATCTGTGGGACCACCAATACATCAAGGCAAAGAGTATTCTTTAGTACCTTTTTCCATGCCTCAGCAGACACTATTCCAGGCACTGAGGATGTAGTAGTAAATAAGCTAGTCCAAGAAAAATGAAGAGCAAACCCTGGTTTTAAATGTGAGCCCTGATCAAAAAGTGAGCAAGCGCCCAGATGTTCCCAGTGACAGCTGCCATTTTAATGGAAATCCTCCTCCACTGAGCAATTCTAGTAAATATAAGCAGGGATTTATTTTGTGATCTTTAATTTCACTTCTGACCTGGAGGCCAGCTAGCTCAAAATGACACCTGAAAACCATCACTACCACTATGTCTAGGTCAGAGAAATATGACTGTCAATAATAAATAGGAGAATGGGAATCAAACATAATGGACAACACAGAAAACCATCCTTCTTTGGTATTTAGCAACTCCTAATTATTTAAGCCTCACTTTCTAAGCCTTAATTTCACCAAGTTACAGCATCAAGGTCACAGTAGAGTAAGGATTACTTGATGGTGGTGATTATCTGAATTGTCTATAGGTTTCTATTAACTGAAACAATGGTAATCCACTGACAGGAGAATTAATCATAGAAATCAAAGTGAAAAAGAAACATGGAAAAAATCCGTTTTAATCAGGAAAAAAATCCACTATATTATGTACCTTACAAGGTCTTATTTAATTACGGCGAGGCTGTTTCTTGCCGAAAAAGCAAATCAATGTACAAGAATAACAGTACTGGAATACATGGATGATCTAATAAGAAAACAAGACAAACAAATCATTGAATATATATTAGTGTACTACGTACGTTAATTTATTCATTCAACGTAACATTTACAAAACACTATGTATGTGCCAGGCACCATGTGTAATGAGGAAAAAAACTTGGCCTTTATACTCAACAAGTTACAGTCTACTGGAAGAGTCATCCAAGAAACGGGCAATTTAAATGTGAAAAGTGTGACAAGTATTACTGCATAGGGGATGATGACTCAGGATGAAGCTGAGTAGGTTGGTAGGGACTTGATCACAAAACACACTCAGGTCTTTACAATTTGCCCTAAGGAACAATGGGGAGCCATTAGATAAGCTTTTAAGAAAAATCATTCTTACTTTTATAATGAAGAATGGACTGGAAAGACTGGAAACGAATAGACCAAATAGGAGGCTTGAAGTAATGAAAAGGACAGATGATGAGGATTCATACTAGCATGGTAGTAGCAAAAGAGAATTAGATGACTTTAACTTATTTAATGGGAAAATCTTATAGGGCTGGTGGCTAGATGTGGGCAGCAAGAAAGTGACAAAGGTCAGCCAAGGAGTCAAAGATAACTTCCAGAGATTTATGGCTTTGAACTAAGGTGAACGGAAAACATCTGAGGAGATGAGGGAAGTATAATTCATTCCATTTTATGTATGTTAACTCCAAGGCACTTGTGAGATTTCTAGTAGGAGGCTGTACAAACAAGTCAGCTCTGAAGAGATCCACCCTACAAAAACAGAGATTTGGTATTACTTACTAGTTTAGAGGTGATAGAATTGAAGCCATTACAGCGGATGAGACTGACCCATGGGAGAACGTGTAGAGCAAAATAAGCAGAGCCAGGCAAAGCAATGCCAACATTTAAAACACACACAATCCCAATCTACAATTGAGGCTGACAGGAAGCAGTTAAAGAGGTAACAGTAAAAACAGACGGGAGAAAGAAGTATTTCAAGGAGAGGCAATCAATAGTACTCAAAGTTATCCAACTATTAAGCTAAATACAGTCTTAAATGGGTCTGCTCCATTAAGCATAGAGCTCACTGCTAACCTCGTTAAGAATGGTTTCAGTAAAATGGTACGGACATGGTTTAACATAGCAAAATCCATATTTAAATGGACTGATGAGAACAGGGAAATGAAGTAAAGATGGTAACCATAAATAAATATCTTAGAAAGAGAGAAAATGTTGAAGAGCCATTTTTCTGGTTGTCTTCTATTTCAACTAAGTGAAATGCTTAAATGCTAAAAGTAGACCAAAAACAAAACAAAGAAACAGACACGGAAAGTGGAGACATGAATTAAGAATTTTAATATCATCATTTTAATCCCCTAATCAACCAAAGGCAGATAACTAGACATGACAGGATAACACAACACAACCTATAATCTACAATGTATTCTTGCCACAAAATCAAATCTGAATGTTCAAATATATGGCTCCAACTATCAATTTGCAAGAAGTATACGTGACAGAGGAATATGCTAAAGACACTATGTGATAACCAGTTATGTTGAGGCTGTGAAAAGCCCCCTAAACTAAATGACAGAATTTCTTAAAATAATTCCAGGAAAAGAAAAAGAGTTAGAAAGGGAAATTTAAAAGAGACAAATGATGTATCAAACAACTGTAACTTATAAACCTTATTTTGATCTGGATTCAAAAAATTATTTGTAAAATGAACAAACCACTGAATAAACAATTGGGGAAGTTTGAACACTGACTGGATGTCTGATGCTATTAAAGAGTAATTGTGAATTTTTCAAGAGTATTAATATATTGTGGTTGTTTTTCAGTCTTTTAGAAATACACAATAAAAAGTTTATCAGTTAAGCCCTGGCTGGTGTGGTTCAGTGGATTGAGTGCTGGTCTGCAAACTGAAGGGTCGCTGGCTCAATTCCTAGTCAGGGCACGTGCCTGGGTTGTGTGCCAGGTCCCCAGTAGGGGTGGTATACAAGAGTCAACCACGCGTGGATGTTTCCTTTGCTCTCTCTAAAAATAAATAAATAAAATCTTTTAAAAAAAATTACCAGTTAAATAATATGTCTGAGATTTGCTTCAAAAAATTTGGCTTAGTTGGTTGGAGTATTGCCCAAAAGTTGTACATTCCATCCCCAGTTGGGGCACGTACAAGACATAGACAATGGATGTTACGCTCTCACATGGATGTTTCTCCCTCTCTCCAAAATCAATAAATATGTCCTGGGGTGAGGATTTAAAAAAAAAAAATTGGGTGAAAAGTGTAGATGGGGGAGATACATAAAACAAAGAGTTGATAACTACTGAAGCTGGGTAATGAAGGGCTCATCACACTATTTTCTAATTTTGTTTATGGGTCTGATATTTTCTATAATAAAGTATTTTTTTTAATCACAGGGAAATAATGAAAAAAGGAGCTAAGGAAGGAAAAAGAGAAAGGAATGCAATCCACGGTAGAAGTCTTACACATAAAGATGAGTCACTTCTTCCACCGTGTTAGAAAGAAGAAAAGGATGCGAATTTTTTTTTTTTTTTTTTTGTATTTCGGGAAAATAGGAAGTAAGGTCATTTGCTGAACAGGCAGGGTAAGGAAGAAGGCATTAAAAGGCTTGAAATAGCTGCTATGGAGAACAATGAAATGGAACAGGCAGAACATTTTTTATATGGAACACTGCATTTTTAGTGGTACCAATGTACAAAGATGTGATTTTTTTTTTCTTTAGCAAGTATGTACAGTCTGGCTACAGACGCAGAAAAGTTGCATATTTAGAGATCTAGGGTTCGGTTGAGGGTTTGCAAAGTTATGTGTGATGAATGCATATTGAGAGAAGAAATAATGGATCAAAGAGCCTAAAATGCATTGTGCAAAAAGTGAAAACGGGAAAGGAAAACTGAGAGTCCTAGGGAATCAAGAAAGTAGGTCTCTATAACCTGGGAGAACAGTCAAGAGAATGGAATGATTAAATTTAAGACTTCCCAATTTGTTGTTAACTGTATGTTAATAATGTTTTTATACAACTAGCTAAGTGTTTAGGATACATGGTAAAGAAAGACAATGGATATGATGAGCACTTAATGCAGATGAAGAAGATGTGGGTTTAAGTCTGCTATTAACTCTAAACTGAGTAATTCATCTAACTTTTCTGGAACATATATAACATCTAAGGTTCCTTTTAATGCAGATTACTTCATCCTCTATCAATTTCCTACCTTTAATACACAATTTTTTTTTTGCTATCAGATAGTACAATTATGTGTCTGAGCTATCATACTTGAGAATATAACGTACTTTTTCCAGTTACCTTTTAGCTTAATATTTTAACATGTAATTGCAAAATATCACATGACAACAGAAATAAATGATTCTCATGAAAAAAGGAGAGAGTCTGAAGTATTTTGCAATTAACAATATATAAGCAACAGTACAAATAAACCAGGCAATATTGTCTTACCACCTGGTGAAGGAGTTCTTAATCTTTATTTTTTTGTAGGGGGGAAGGATGAAGTCCATTGGATTCCTCTGAGAATGTGATGAAAGCCTGAATCTTTTCCCTCAAAGAAGCACTAATAAAGCAAAACAAGCCCTGGTTGGCATGGCTCAGTGGACTGAGCTCTGGCCTACGAACCAAAGGGTGGCCAGTTCAATTCCCAGTCAGGGTACATGCCTGGGTTGCAGGCCAGGTCCTCAGTAGGGGGCCCATGAGAGGCAACCACACATTGATGTTTCTCTCCCTCTTTCTCCCTCCTTTCCTCTCTCTTTAAAAATAAATAAAATATTTTTTAAAAACGATAAAGAAAATATTACATGCATTTTAGGAGGGTTCAGAAATCCTCCTAAAGTCAACATAATGAATGAAAAGACTTTAACATTTTTGAAAAATATTTGGCAGTCCTTCAATAATCCCTTCTAAGCTACTTGTATATATTACAAACATATTTCAAAGAAGAGTCTCATTTATTTATTTGCACATCAATATCCAGACATTAATTTTAGAGATCAGATCTGTGTTGCCTAAGTACTAGAAACAGAGGTTTCAGGATGCTTTTTGGAATGCGGAATTCTTTAGCATCCTATACTCTAATATTATATCCACTTATCTGGTACACCGATGTAGTTCTCTTGGCAATGTTTTACTACCTCACCACATAAAGAGAAAGGGGAAGAGTAAAAAAGAAAAGATAAAGAAAATACTATCACATTAAAAAGCAATCTATATTATAAAACAGAATGGTGAGTGACAGTAATTTAAATTCTTCTCATTTTAAGTTTCAATGTGGTAACATAGGTTTCGTACTTATCAAAACAAACTTTATAAAATATTACTTCGGTGCTCACTTTGGCAGCACATAAACTAAAACTGGAATGATACAGAGAAGATCAGCATGGCCCCTGCGTAACAATAAGACACAAATTTGTGAAGCATTACATAATTTTTTTTAAAAAAAAGAAAAAATGTTATTTCATTAATAATCTATTTCATACGTTGGCCTTCGCCAACTAGGAGTTTATGTAATGGGAGAAATAACACAGAAAATAAGGGATGTGTGTGAGGGAGCACATAAATAGTAGAGGAGCATTAACATAAAAAATGGAAATCATCAGATTTACTTATTATTAGATGTAAAGTAGGCATTTAAGGGAGCTACTAGTAACTGGATGATTACCAGTGGCTTTTGCTCTTAGGAAATTTGCACTTGACGATGCTTTATTTAAAGAGAGTCAGCAGATTATCTACCTTGCTTGAACAGCACATTTTATAGTTCATAATCCCATTCCAAATATTTTCCAGACACAACAATGAGGCAAGGCAGAAGCTACTATCAATCAAGATTTATTGCATACCTTTTCAAACTAGCTATTTTTCAAGAGTTAAATAAAATCTGTTGTTTTCCAATCAACTGTATGCTTCAGGATACTCTGAAAAGCATCAGGACTTAAAAAAATTAGTTCAAAAAAACAAAATTTTTCTCAAAGTCACTAATGGCACATAAGATATTTTATTAATCTGTATGACTACTCATATTACAGATATGCTCCTCTTGATGTTTCCAAATATTTTTACCGTCTTATTCAATTATCCTTACATAGATTCTGTACACAATAATCCAATTAAGAAAACAAAAGCTAGCCTTTCCTTAAAATATTTTTTACAGAAAAATATTTGTCTATAATTTAACAAATTAAGATCTTGATTTGAGTTAGACAAATAAATGCTACTTTCTTAAAGTTATGCTGGCTACATATGTTGTTTTAAAAGAATCAGATCAAGGTTTAAACAGCACAGGTAACGAGTATCCAACAAAAAGAGACATAAAACTTGGTTATTCATATCACGTCTTAATGTTTCTATCTAATAATCTGTTTTTTAGACAATCAAAAAAGGATCAAACTGCAATATCATGTAAGAGAATACTGAGATAAAGTTACAATAAAGTTAATGAGAATCAGACAGAAATTGTGTATTTACAACCTGTGTATTTCTGTTCTAAGGTGAATGTTTCAGTTCCAACAAAGTTCTGAATGCAAGACTTCCTGTTTTCAATATTCGAAGTTTTATTTTAATAAAATATTATCCAACAACTGTTATACAGTATTGGCAAAAGAAATTAACCATGTTTTATTTTCTTGTTTTAACTGCCATACTGAAATACAAATAGCATTAAAACATATAAAACTGCCAATAATGGCAATTACACAGGTTTACTCTAATACTTACCAATAAGATATTTTAACAGTATTAGCAAAGTTCTTAGCAGCTAGCATAAATAGCAGAACTGGGATTTATTTACATAGCTTTTTAATTTTTAATTTATTTTTAGAGAGAGGGGAATGGAGGGAGAGTGAGAGAAACATCAATGTGCAAGAGATACATAGATCTGTTGCCTCTTGCTTGCCCCCAACTGGGGACCTGGCCAGCAACCCAGTCATGTGCCTTGACTGGGAATTGAACTGGAGACCTCTCGGTTCACAGGTCTTCACAGGCCAGCACTCAATCCAGTAGGCTACACCAGCCAGGGCCACTACCATAGGGTTTTTTTGTTTTGTTTTGTTTTGTTTTGTTAATATTTTATTCATTTATTTTTAGAGAGGGGAAAAGTAACATCAATGTGTGGTTGCCTCTCACGTGCCCCAGTGGGGACCTGCCCTGCCACCCAGGCATGTGCCTTGACTGGGAATTGAACCAGAGACCCTTTGGTTTGCAGGCTGGTGCTCAATCCACTGAGCCACACCAGCCAGGGCTAATGTTTTTTTCTTTCTAAAGGTTAAACATTAATTAACATATTAGAGAAAGAATACCAATTTTAAAAGCCTGTAGAAAAATCAATTGGCTGTCTTAACTTTATACTGGAACTTTCAAAATTAAAGACCTTTATTCATATTACTCTTCTGGTTTCTGCTTACAAATGCTACATTTTCAAGTGACAATCAGACAAACATAGCTCCAAGAGTCCTGTAGCTCTGATTTTTTTTTAAGTCAAAACTAAGTCACACACACACAAATACATTACCTTAAAACAAGAAAAAGGCCTACTAGTATTTCCAAACATACAGATGACATAAGACATACTGTTGTTCTATGTGCATATTTTAAAGCATAAGGTATGATGAATACTAATGCAGTTAGCCAAAAGGAATATTACAACAAGGTGGAAATCACTGTCATTCTTAAGAAAGGGAAGTGTTCTAAAACTGGTTATTTCATGGTGATTGTTTTGGAGATAATGTATGAGATATTAAAGCAGGGGTAGGCTGAAAGCAGAAGATGAGAGGGGCTTGGACTAGGATGGAAACAATCAGAATTACTTGAAAAAAGAGCTTTATGATCAGATTGCAGTTATGCAAATTTTTTGGGGGGGGGCACAGTTCTCTAGTTGCTCTTGGAGGATGGCTTTCTCTAGGATATGATCTTGGTCCTAAAGGCAGATCTCTTGTTTACATTCAAAGACAACTGCCCAGGTGTTATATGACAACCCAACTGGGAAAACCTGCAGTATCTGAACTGAACTAATTTTAGTTTATACTATTATCCACACCAACGTCTGCCTCCAATGAAACAAATAACTGAGAAATAACTATATTCTCGGTGTCAATTACTCAATTTATTTACTGAGAATGTACCAGGTACCCCGTATTCAAACCAAACAATACATATCTGTGGGCCACATAGCTCAAGAGTTAAACTATGTGCCTCATATATGGAAAGCTACATGTGACACAAAAGCAATGTTTAGTCCCTTCCCATAAGAAACTTAAAATATAGTTGAAAATGTAAGCTATACATATCCTTTCATTCATTCATTAACTATTATGCTAGGCTCTGTCTATGACGTCTTAAAATAAATAAACACGAATAAAATGTAATCCACCTCTAAGGGAATGTACAATCTAGTTAAGAGTGAGGTAGGAGGGTAGGGACCAGAAAGAAGATGACAAAGAGAATATAACACAAGCTGACGACTGACCAAGTCAACCTTTTAAACTGTTTTAAAATGTTTTTTTAAAAAAAGAAAAAAACAAAAAGAACTTTTCTGAATATAGATCCCATAATACAGCGAGTTAAATATGTACATGGAGGTTCAGATATCAACTTGGTCACTTACAAATTATGTGATTTTTGAGCAAATTTTCAAACTTTCTAAGCCTACAACCCTATAAAGGGGTTATTGTTATCACCTACCTCAAATAGTAGTGGTAAAGCTTAATGAGTTAATCAGTGTTCAGGGCTTGTCTACCATTTTACTTCCCTCGATAGAGCTCAGGAATAGTGAAGATGCGTAAAGATGATAATTTCACTTTGAACGCTACGATACAGCATGGTATCTTTTGCACTAGGTACACACATAAGCAATGTAAAAGACTGTTATCCTAGTGTCCAAGGACAGAGGAAAAATCAGTTTTGCCATCGCAAGAACACAAGAAGTAAAGGTAGACTGCTCTATTACTATTACCATCAATCATCTTAATCACTGTCACAATAATTATCTACCAACATTTACTGAGTTTTTACTGTGTGCTAAGCACTATTCTAGACTCTTTAAATGCAATAACTCATTAGATACATTAGGAAAAAATTTATACAAGCTACACAAGAGAAAAACTTGTGTAGATTACCAATTCGTAGAAAAAGAAAATTTCTTTCAAGTGAAAAAAATTAGGGAGGGTTGCCAGGAAAAAGAATCTGGTATGCAGATGCAAAGGATAGGCCAGAGGATACACAGAGAAGGGAGGGAGTTGTAAGGGGTGATAGACAAGAACAGAAAGGATCTTCCTAAGGCTGAATCACAGTATACACGGCAGGCAATATGAAAAAGGATGAAAATGTAAGCCAGGACACATTAAGTCCTTGAGTGCCCATTTAGGACCAAACTAACATGTATTAAATACCATGTTTCTAGCAATGTGCCCTTTGCATTTTCAACATAGCTCCCTTAAGACAGTAAAGAGCTGGTGATGGACTTTTAACAATAAAGTGACTTGCGCCCTGACCAGTGTGGCTCAGTTGGCTGGGCATCATCCTGCAAAGCAAAAGGTTGCCGGTTCGAACCAGGATCAGGGCCCATAGCTGGGCTGCAAGTTTGGTCCCCAGTCAGGGCACCAATGGATGTTTCTCTCTCACCTCAACGTTTTTCTCCCTCTCTTTCCCCCTCCTTTCCCCTCTCTTTAAAAATAAAAAAATAAAAATATGTAAAATCTTTAAAGAGAAAAAGTGATGAGAGCTGTGGTTCAGGAAAATTAATCTGGTTGCTTTATGTAATATCCCATGTAATTCCTCCCCCTATTCTTTATTATGGCTAATAATACCCAGTTTCAGTTCCACCCAGTCACCCAAGCTACAAATCTGAGATGTCTTCTAATACCTTCCTCTCCCCATCACACTACTCATTCACAATTCTACCTCCCAAATCTTTCTCCAGTCAACAACTTTCCCACTACTGAATTTCAAGCACTAATTGCTCTTTTCTTAAAGCTTCATAAATGACTTTCAAACTCCAATTAATATTACTCACTGGTTCCCACATTAACTATATAAAATACACATCTGATCATAATGCTCACCTCTGCTTGAAATTGTTTGATTTCCAAATTGCCTACAAACTATATAAAGTATAATTTACAAATTGTATCCATCTGGCTCATATGTGCCTTTCCAGGCTCAGATCCGTATGTACCCTACACTACAATCCCTCTACCAAACTACTTTCCAGACCTCCTCTCATGTCCACTCTACTTCATTCAAGGTTCAGTTTAAATATCATCTTTCCCAACTCTCCTTGGTGGGGATATTTGTAGGCACTGTAGAAGCCTAAGTGACAGGTATCATATGCAATGTACCCCATATAATCAAGGACCCAGATTTTAAAACTTCACTGAATTTCCTACCCATTTAATTATTTCATTAAGAATCTAGAAAAAAATCAGCCCTGACTGCTGGCTCAATTGGTTGGGTCTCAGGTTTGATTCGCAGGTTCAATTACAGGTCAGGGCACATGCCTGGACTGTGGGTTCGGTCCCCAGTCTGATGAGAGGAACTGCTCAATGTTTCTTTCCCTCTCTTTCTCCTTCCCTTCCCCTCTCTCTAAAAATAAATAAATAAAATATTTTTTAAAATCTAGAAAATTTCAAAATCAGGCAAATGCTAATTTCAATCAAGTTTTCTTTCCCTTCTGTAAAGCTGAATGACAAGAAAAAAATTAAAATTTGACAAATCTAGAAATAGGGAGGGGAGCTAAGATTTATTCAAGGGATGAAGCAGTGATGAAATATTCTGGCTATCAAAGTTTACTTATTATATATGAATAAAAATGAGCCCTGGCTGGTGTGGCTCAGTGGACTGAGCACCGGCCTGCGAACCAAGGGGTCGTTGGTTCAATTCCCAGTCAGGGCACATGCCTGGGTTGCGAGCCAGGTCCCCAGTTGGGGACATATGGGAGGCAACCACACACTGGTGTCTCTCTGTCTCTCTCTCTTTCCCTCCCTTCCTTTAAAAATGAATTTTAAAAAATCTTTTAAAAATTATTTTAAAAAATAAAAAACTGGATAAAATAGGTTTAAATTTTTTTACTGTTTTTAATGACTCAGCAGTCACTGCAAATTTTTAGTGTTATCACGGTACTATTATCTTTATAATTATAACCTTAACATAAAGATATAATATAAAAACAACATAAAATTGTTATTCAAACTTCCTGGCTCTTTGGACTTTGGCTAAATGAGACTCTCCTGCATAATAGGATATTGTCAGAGAAAAATTTATCTCCACCTACTGGAAAAAAATAGCAAAGGCCTATAAATTTAGGAAAATTAAACACGATTTCAGGCTGTTTTCATTTTTATGGAACCATCACACTATGCCCCCAAAGCCTCAAATATTGCTAACAGAGGACATCGAAGATCCAATGTACTTTAAAAATACCACTTTTAAAATGTTAGAAATAATACTTTACGTGGGAGTCAACCTTGACTCTTCTTTCTTCCTCTAGATCCAATCAATTACCTTGAGTAAGGTAAGTTTACGTCCTCAATATTTGTTGAATTATTCTACTCTTATCACTACCTACCATAGTTTACACCATCCTCTTTCACCTGGACTAATTTCAACAAGTCTCCCTAAATCCAGTCTTGGCCTGTTAGTACCTATTCTCTAAACAGCCCTCAGAGTCATCTATTTAAAATATGATCTAACCGTATCATTT
The DNA here is from genome assembly GCA_004026545.1 of Mormoops blainvillei. NCBI lineage: Eukaryota > Metazoa > Chordata > Mammalia > Chiroptera > Mormoopidae > Mormoops > Mormoops blainvillei. Next base: position 75,382 of record PVJD01002720.1, on the reverse strand, counting down.
CTCCATGTAAAACAACCCTTCACTGGCTCCTATTTTATATTTATTTCATAAAAATTTACACAGCACTTACTATATAGTAGTTATTGCTTTAAGTGTTTTACAAGTGTTTATTTACTCTTCACAACTACCAATGAGAATTTAAACACCTACCCTTTATAAAGGTGACCCTTGAAAAACAGGAGGGTTTGGGGCTGCTGACTACCTCTGACATGCATTCACAAACTCTTGTGTAACTCTTGACTACCCCAAAACTTGACTACAGTTGTCCCTTGTCCCAGGTCACTGATTCCAGCACCCTCCAAGTCCATCATATAAAATGGCATAAAACAATGCATACAAGTTGACCCTCCACACCTGAGGATTCCCAATGGCGGATGAGAAACCTGGATATGGACGGCCAACTATATAATGATTATTTATTGAGAAAAGGCCACATATTAGTAGACCTAGGTAGTTCAAACCCCTGTTGTTCAAGTGTGAATTTTATATTTTTATACATTTACATATATACAGTTATATAATACAGCTATCTAAGCAACAGAAATGGAAGCTAAACCCAGGCACCTGGGCTCTTCCACAGTCTGGGCTCTGATCACTACATTATGCTGCCTTCTCCCTATTTTCTAAAGCCCGCGTGCTTTAACACAATTTATAAACTCTTTGATTAGGTCCCTGCCGACATTTCAACTCTCATTTCTAATGAAGCCCCATGTTGCTCACACTCCAGTGACACTGGGAATCTTGCCTGCCATGGCTTTCCTCTCTCCACTTGGTGACCTTTATGATTCTACTGCTCTCTGTCCAGTCTGAAGCACCTTCTGGCACCTCAGGACAACTCCTACAGCAGAGTGCACTGAATACATTCTAATGAAAAAATGAATTATAAAATTCCTCGCAAGGTTAGTGAGCAATAATAAAACAAAAATGTTCTATTATTTATTACACTGGTGCACATATAAAGTACAAACGTACCCTGGCTAGGTGGCTCAACTGATTGGTGCATCATCCTGTTCACCAAAAAAGGTTGTGGGTTTCATTCCTGGTCCGGGTATGTATATAGGTTGGGGGTACAATCCCCAGTCAAGGTGCATGCGGGAGGCAACTCATCAATGTTTCTCTCTCACATCGATGTTTCTCTCTCTCAAATCAATAAACATATTCTCCAGTGAAGATTTTTTTTAAATACAGCATTTAAAATAAATACACACACACACACACAAACACCAAATGTTTTAAAACTCAAGTCTCCAATACGCCTAATGGTTATCCTGTTAAAACACACACAAACAATAACCAAAAAAACCTTTCCCCAAATTTGGTCCTCCCTCAACTCTTTCTTGTTCCTTCATAACATCCACATCTACTTGACAGCCCAAACAAGCAAACAAACAAAAAAACACACCTCAACTCCTCCCTTTCTTCATTCCTCATCTCTCTCACTTCCCATATCCCAACGGTTCCCGATCTTTTTGGCACCAGAGACCAGTTTCATGGAAGACAATTTTTCTACGGACTGGAGGGTGGGGATGGCTTTATAGCCTGCCACCAGATGCAGCTTAATTGTCACTTGCCACTCACTGGTAGGGTTTTTGATATGAGTCTGCAAGCAACTGATTTATTATGGTCTCTGTGCAGTAAACCTCTCTGCTAATGATAATCTGTATTTGCAGGCGTTCCCCAGCGCTAGTATCACTGCCTCAGCTCCACCTGAGATGATCAGGCATTAGATTCTCATAAAAAGCGCACAATACAGACCCCTCACGTGCACAGTTCACAGTAGGGTTTGTGCTTCTATGAGAATCTAACGCCACCACTGATCTGACAGGAGGTAAACTCAGGCAGTGAAGCAAGTGATGGGCAGAGGCTGTAAATACAGACAAAGCTTCGCTCACTGTTGCTCACTTTCTGCTCTGCAGCCCTGTTCCTTTAGGTCACACAGGCCACACTGGTCTGTAGCCCAAGAATTTGGGGACCACTGCCACATCCAGCTGCTTACTAATTTTATACATACTTTGTCTCTCTCAAATCCATTCTTTCAACCTGCACTATCACTTAACCAGTCTCACAGGTCTATCTGCCTCTATCCACTCCACACTTGCATCTTCCACAATGCTAGTAGTGCCTTTCTAAAAGGGAAATCTAATGATGTCACTTATATAACTTAAAATCATCCATGGGCACCTGAAAGGGCAAAAGCAGTGGTTCTCAAAAACAATCAACTAGGGAGCTTATTAAATATGGTGCACACCCACGTATTACCATTGCCTTTCTTTCTCCTAAGCTCCAAGGGCCCTTCTTTGGCCTCTGTAACTTGTTTCCTGGGCTTACGCAGCCCAGCTGGCTCACTTCTTCCTACCTCTGTGACTTCCTAAATAAACTTTCTCCTTTGACTTGAGTTCCTTGGCTCTGAATTCTTTCTTTGCCAAACTCAAGTACTGAAGTCTAACTCCACCAGTAATACCTGATGCCATTTTGCCACTAACAATCTTTCTGGAAAGCTTTTGTTGTTGATGACATGTATATAGACACATGGTAAGTATTTGCAGCAGGATCATTTCTATGGCAACTGTAACAGTGACTCCTTGCTCTCTCATTTCAAATAAAAAGGGAAAAATGCAGATATTCTAAGGTGCCGGTGCCGGTGCCCCCCACCAACGGAATTTCTACTGCATAAGTCTAAGATGGAGCCTATAAATTTACATTTTTTTAACAGGTAAAAATCCACATCCGATGAAGATGGTCCATGTACTTACACTACCCTGTTTTGTAGGCCAGATCAGGGTAAGGTACTCACTCCTCTACACTCACCCATCACTCCGGCCACCCTGAAATACATGGAACTTCCCTCACCAACCAACATGTACTATGAGACTGGCTAGAAATGTTGTAGAACCCCAACGTAACAAGATTTTTTCAAAACTGTTCAGCCAAAATCTTTTTGAAGACCTCCTTGAAAATTTTTGGGCCTTCATCTCACCAAGTAAATGCTTTTATTATAGCACTATTATACTACCCTGCATATTAAATATGTGTTTACATACTTTAAGATCTTTGAGGGCAGGAGCTGATAATCATGTTTGAATCCCCAATACTTGGGATATACCTAAGTAAATGTTTGCTGGGCAGGAAAATTGATGAAAATTTAGAAGAGAAACCATTACGTATTTTTACATATAATGGTTTTGGATAATTTTTTAAAAAGTAGAAACTCTGTCCTAGCCAGGTAATTCAATTGCTTAGCACACCATCCTCATATGCCAATGTTGCTGGTTCAATCTCTGGTCACGGCACACACAAAAATCAACCAACCAATGCATAAATAAGTGGGACAACAAACCGATGTCTCTCTCTCTCAAAATCAATAAATTAAAAAATTTCCCTGGCTGGCCTGCAAACCGAAAGATCGCTGGTTTGATTCCCAGCCAGGGCACATGCCTGGGTCACAGGCCAGGTCCCCAACCGGGGGGGTGTGAGAGGCAACTGACCAATGTATCTGTAGCACACTGATATTCCTCTACTTCTCTTCTCCCTCTCTCTAAAAAGTAAATAAATAAAATCTAATTTTAAAAAATTAAAATAAAAAGTAGAAACCCAATGAGGTTCTCTATACAAGTATTACAATGGAAGGGTAAGATAAAAAAAAACTGCAAGAACTGTAATAACTGCAATCCTCAATCTTGCTCTCAAATAATAAATTCTCCTTAATATAAAATAAGGTTCATTCAGGACATGGGTCAACCAGTTCTGTTTTTAAAGTAAGAGTCTAAGAGTCCAATCAATCAAAATATTTTGTTTTCTGTTGTAGTATTTAAAACTTTTTGACAGAAAGAGAAGAACAAAGTACATTCAAATACTAGATCTGGACCAATGAGTAAGATACCCTATTTACTCTGCTTCTCAGATTACAGTAGTCTCCCTCTAAACAAGCTCCAACATAGGGAGCTTTTCTCTAAAATCCCAACACTAAACTTACTCTCAGAGTAATTTCTAGAGGAATATAAATTCGCTTAAATAAGCTTCTTCAAAGACTTTCTCCAAGTCCTGGCCAATGTGGCTTAGTTGGTTGGAGCACTGTCCTGTAAACCGAAAGGTCATGGGTTCGATTCCCAGTCAGGGTACATGCCTAGGTCACGGGTTCAGTCCCCGCTTGGGGCACATACAAAGGGGGAACCAACTGGTATTTCTACCTCACATCGACATCTCTCCCCCTCTGTTTCACCCTTCTGGCCCCTCTCTCTAAAATCAAAGCATGTCCTTGAATGACGGTTTAAGAGAGAGAGAAAGAGAAGGAGAGAGACAGACTTTCTCTGATCTTTATTTTCCAAACTATTAAAAAACTAGAAAATTTTAAGGGTTAACTTAAATAAATAATATTTAAAATTCTAAGTGAAATTTTTCTGATAATAAAGATGTAAACTGTATTAATAAATGGGGAAGAAGAGATGAGTCTGCCCTACAGAAGAATTCCAGACAATATATGTAAACACTCCCCACTTTGGGACCTGGAATTTTACTCACTTCCACAGGATAAGTTAGGAGAAAGGGAAAATAATAACTTCATAATTGAGAAAATGGCACACACTACATTAACCAAGTGATGAAGATTAACACTACCAGTGATGTTCTGTGGGTATCATATAGCCCGACATATGATGAGAAGTGCACTTCACCTCCATCGTAGTTTTTCCAAAAAGCCATAATCCTACTCTAAGCATAATCAATCAATCGATCAGACAAATTCAGTTTAGGGGGCATTTTACAGGATACCTGACCAATACTACTCAAGACTGTTAAGGTATGAAAAACAATAAAAAGACAGAGACTGTCGCAGACCAGAAGAGACTAGGGAGACATAACCAAATGCAATGTGGTACCCTGGACTGGATTTGGAATAAAAAAGAGGACATTAATGGAAAAACTAGTGAAATCCAAATAAAGTTTGGAGTTTAGCTAATAGTAAATACTAAGACTGACAAATGTAACACAGAAAGAGAAGATGATAACAATGGGGAACACTGGGTGCAGCGTATTTATAACTGCACTATCTTTATAACCTATCTGTAAATCTCAAATTATTCCAAAATAAAACATTTTAAAAAAGGATAAAGCCATGATCTAATTAATATTTAAAAGTATAAACAAAAATTTTCTGATTGCTAATGTAAAGTTGTACTTTGCAGTTAAAAATGCCTATTTGCAGTATATATTTATATTAAAGCTGAATTTTTCCATTTGGCATTGATTTACATAGCATTTCTTGCCTACTAAGAAACTTTGAAGCCATCACTGGCTTCAGATACACACAGTGGATACCAAAGAGGAAAGAAACCTCAATACCAATTCTAAGAAATATACTCAAAACTGTAAGAACTATATATGCATATTTATAAACTTAAACTATGTTACATTATCTTCCTTACAGTCTCTAACAATAAAAACACTTTTTAAAAGATCTTATTTATTTTTAGAGCAAGTAGAAAGGAGGGAGAAAAACAGGGAGAGAAATACCCATGTGAGAGAGAAACCCTAATTGGTGTGCCTTGCAGACAGCTGGACCAGGACTGAACCCGCGACCTAGGCGTGTGCCCGGACCTAGAATTGAACCAGTGAACTTTGGCTTTGCCGGACTACACCTAATTAAATGAGCCACACTGGTCAGGGCCAATAAAAAACATTTACTGAAGGATTTGCAGGACTTTTATCATTCAGTAGTAGTAACCACCCTATGAGTTAGATGCTGTCAACATTATCCATTTTACAGATAAAGAAACTGAAGTTTCTCCTCAAGGCACATAGCTGGTAAATTGTACAGTTAGGATTAGAATCTAAAATATTCATATACGGTTTTAGTCAATAGCTTGAATTTTCTCTGATCATGGTAAATGTATGGCTTTGTCTCACCCTTAAACATCCTTCTATCTTTGCCACACACTAAAAGAGAATTAATCAACAATGTGCAAAATCTTAATAAACATAAAACTTTGTAAATACAATGCCTTCAAAAATTAAATTCTTTAAAAGTTTTCTGATTATTATGCTTTCACTCTAATCAAAAGACCATCTTTTAGAAAAAATTTTTAACAGCCTTAATTGTCAATAGTTGTTGTCAACACCGAAGAGCTTAAGAGCAAATAATCAAAATGCAAAGAGCAATTCACTTCTTATAATTGAGAATTTTGTGGCCCCGATATAATCACAAATGTGATGCTGTTGCCTGGGACAACATAAAGTCTCTGTAAAGAAAATTTTTCCCTCCTTCACCTTAATTCCCAAGAAATCACTGGGAAGTTAGCTATTACAAAGAACTATAGAAGAGCACATTTCCTTTCACATAACCCCGCACTCAATCAAATGCAACAAGTATCTACTTATTAACACTATTTTTATTTACTTAAGTACTAATTTGATATTTAATTATTCTTACTACCTGTATACCACTGTACACATACAATAAGTCGTTATTTATTTATTACTACTGTAAAGCAACATTGGGCAGTTTCTGGGCACTTACTCAAATGTCTAAGGCCTTATGCAGGCAAAATAGTTAATACAAGACTGTATGTTTAAAAAAATGCCCATTTAAATAACGAAGGCAATAAATGTCACTGATTTTCACCACTGTAGAAAATAAATTAACAAACCTACGAATAGTCATAAAAAGAGTCCATTCTGTCAAAAAGAAAAAAAGAGTTTCCTTGATCATACAAGGCAATACCCAAGTGGTTCAGTGCCTGTAATATTTACCTCATTCTAGCTGCAAACCTAACATAAGACCTTAAGAAATTCTGAGTTTCAGTTTTCTGATGCATAAAAATACCAACCTACCTCAAAAAGTAGTTGACGGGAAAAAAATGAAAGTGAGTACTACATATTTTTACAAAGCTCTAGAGAAATGTTTATTAACAATATTAAATGACAACTTCAGAGGATACCTTTCCAGAAGTATCCTCGGCAAATGCACATATCAATCCTAACTAAGTGAGTTTCAACCAAGAGCCACTATCTTTTAAAGAGAAAAACAATAAATCAAAATAATAAGCACCTAGGATGTCTATGTCCAATTCATATAAAAACAATTCACAAATATCAATTAAGGATATAACTCCATGGCAAATTTAAAGATTATATACCCAAAGCAGAAGCTAAACTAAGGTTCTACTTAACTGACTAGCCCAAAGTTTTATACCAAACCAGCAATAAGGCTAAAACAATGCAAAAAGCCTTCATTGCAGCTAACTATTAGGCTTATGTAATACAGTATCTTTCTTCATGAAGAAACGTTCTCAAAATAGTGTTCTTCAGTAACTAGGATTCACTCTACAACTAAGCATCTTCAAGAGAGTAGATTTTCTTTTTCTTTTCAGAACTTGAATACCATTAGTTTTATTTAAACAGAGTAACTTTTTAAGCAAAAAACACAGCTGCATTGTAGACGGAACAGTGGTAAAGAATTTCCCCTTCAAACTTAACTATTTCTCTTTTCTCGACGTACATGAAACAGGTTACCTGTCATTATGAAATATTTTCACAACAAAGACTTAGAGGCAAGTAAAACAATCTTTTAGAAGCACAGCAGACATGGTCAGCTCAGTTTAAAACCAAGTCTCAAGTGCCTTTGGCAAAAGAGTACATGATTCACTGCTTTAGAACTCAATGGAAAGAACTGAAAAATTCACTTTGTCCTAATATTTTGTTTTGGGTTTGTTTTTTAAGGCATCTGCATCCCAATATTGACATCTTCCATAGTATCCATGGCTTATTTATTAATATAAGTTGTGAACAATATGAATCACATATAAATAAAACAGTCTATATATCTGATATATTCTTGCATTATATTTTTATATGTATGTAATTTCATACATAGGAAACATTTACATTGAAAAAACTATAGACTATGAAACATGAATGTTCTAGCTAGGAAACCAAAAACTATGATACTGATTTTCCTGTTCCAGAAACATATCCGCATCTCCCATATACTAGAGTTACTTTATCTGGAAAAAGATACCAAGTAATTCTAGTAAAAAATGAAATCTATCCCAATCCCATTAGAAGTTTTATGAATATAGGATTATGAAGAATTTTAAAAATGGGTCTCCAAATTAAGCAAAAGATTCTGCCACAGCTATCAGAAACATACACAGATACACATTTGGAACTAAAGCTTTCTTTCTTAAGTCAAATTATTTGACACTCCGGATCAACTACTGATCTACTGAAAAAGAAATCAGTACTCTTAGCGTACTTTTATACCTACAAATGCTAGGATGGGGATATGTCAAACATATAACAGGGATTTGGCATTCCTAACCTTACTCATTCCTCACCATAGGAACCCTCCTACTTTCTAATCACATTAAAAATAATAAAAGCATAAAAATATAACATGCTTACAGTTATAAGGCTCATCAAAATCGCAGTTACCACATGAATATGACGTTCTTTTGAAGATGTCTATTCCTATGAATACTTGATATAAAACATTAAAATAACCTCCCCTCTCTTATGGTAGTACCATAAAAAAAGGACCCTTTCAAGGGACAATATAAGAGCCTTTAACACAAATTTAAAAAGTCATATCCTCCTTATTCATCTTTGATATTATTTTTTTAAATCATAGTTTTACTGTTTTAATGCAAACTAAAGTCAAAGAAAATATCTGTAGTATTCTTACTAGATTTCTGCAATATTTCTATTACTTTTTGCCAAACATTTCTGATATTCATTAATTTACTTACTTGACTGAAACAATAAAAAACATTAGGGGCATGTATATGTATGTATGTATTATACATACACATATAGACAATAAGTGTCTGTTTTAGAATAGGGGCATTGCTTTTTACATCAATTATTTAATACCCACCTAGCAAAAAAGGTATAAACTAAAACAACGAGATTTTAATATTTACTACAGAGAAATGCCTTTGTAGTAGCATCAATTAGCACTGAAAAACCTTAAAAAACATAAGCAAGAGAAAAAATGCTATGAAAGGGCAATCTAAACCTAGCATTTCATAGCTTCTGTGCTCTTACTCCACCCAGGCTCAATCGCTGTTCACAGCATCCACAAATATTAGCCTATTTTAAAAAGAGGGATAGAAGGGGGGTACCAAAATAGGTCTATAGCTCCATCAGATCAATATATACAGAAATATTGTGAAAAATTGGGTTCTAGTCTCTGATTTATTTTTTTAAAGCTTCTAATTTATTTCAGATTTTCCCCTTCTGAACAAACCAAACAATGATCATTTATAATAGAACATGAAAAAAAAACTCACTCTAAATACAAATTACTCTTCTGCTTTAATAAAAAGAGCAATTTGCAACTGCCAATTATTTTTGCAAAACTGTGTCCCGAAAGATCCCCATGAGATTAAAAGCTAGCCTTAGATCCAAATCAGAATTTAAGTAAAAGCTTTTTATATTTTCAACATACTATCACTACCAACATACAAGCAGAAAATTTTCCTGATTAAGAGACCGGACCCCACAGCAATGAAGCTCTGCTGTAAAAACAAAAAAAAAATTAAAAATTTAAGCAAATACTACTGTGGCAAAAGGGGAGGGATGACATAAGAAAGGCCCAACCACTCTCCGCCCCAGCCTCAAAATGAAAATCACACTAAACAATCCACTCCCCATCAAAAATAGAAAGTACTAAAAATGGCACAAATTTTGTTTAGCCTTTAAAATGTTATGAATCTCGAGGATTGTGTATTTAAGTAGCGGTCGAAATAACAGTAATATCTTCGTTCTCTCCACATTGCCTCTTAAGGAAACGGGGAGGGGGACCTTGGCATGACATCGCCCATTGAGAACCACGAATCTGGTCCTCCTCTTCAAAAGCACAATTTCCCAACCAACCGGTTGATATAAATTGGATCCGAACCCAAACAGAAAATCTCCTGCCCTGCTCCCAAGGAGTTTCTTGCCAAGTCACTGAAGAAAGACGGAACAACAAAGCCAAGGCACCTTGCTCTCTCTTATCTGATACTAAAAACCTCCTCCTCCTGTCCACTCGTATGCTCTGAGAGGTAGAGTTAAAATTTGCCCACCACCGCAAAAGCACTTCTCACCTGGGAGGCTAAGGAAGAAAGCACTGCGTTTCTTCATAGAGCGGGGAGATTTAGATGAAGGGGAATAGCGGAGGGCCTCGAAGCTCGGTGTTACAACGTCAAAAGGCAACTCCCGTTTGAGAAGCCAGTGGCAGAAAAAAAAATCCTGCCTCATTTGGTGGATGGATTCTGCAGATGGTTCGGCGGGCCCGGCCGCTCCTCTTAGAGGATGTGAAGGCTGGACCACCGCACAGGGAGGCCAGGGAACGAGTTGGTCATCCTCCTCAGGTCAACCCCATCCTAAGGACAGCCGGGGGACCGGACTCCTGGAAGGCCTGTGGGTGCTGACCCCCGAGCCGCCAACAGTGGGTAGGGTGGGGAAAGCTGAGCTCGCTCTCCGTGGCCGGGGAAAGGAGGGCCGAACCCTTTCTCCAAGACCAGAGAGCGACCTGTTCTCCACGCCCTTCCTACCGAGGAATACTTTTCTTGCTAAGTCACCGAGGGAGGAGGGCGATCCCTTCCCGGGGAGGGCCGCGGGTGGAGCTGCGGCGGCCTGGCACCCCCGAACACGGGCCGGGAAGGACGGGAGTGAGGGCAGCGCCCTCAGCGGCCTGTTACCCCTCCTCTCGGGTGGCTCACTCAACGGCCGTCGCGGCCGCCATTTTGAGAGCGAGGAGAGAAGAAGAAGGAGGCGGCGGCAGGGGGAGGGGAGAATGGGAGGGAGGGGACCGGCGCAGCCACATCGTCAGGCGGCCGGGCTCGGCCCGCAGCCACCCGAGCGCGGTGGAAAAGACAGAGAGAAGGGCGTAGACCCTTGTCGCCTTACCGGAGCGCTGCACAGCCACCTCCGCTGGGCCTCTTCCGTCCTTCGCTCCCATCCACCGGCGGGGGAGGGGGAGAGGGAGAGGGAAAGGAGGAAGGAGGGAGGGAGGGAAAGAGGGAGGGGGAGGATGGCGCGCTGGGCCCGGGCCCGGGGAGGGGGAGGGGATGGGAGCGTACGGGCTCCTCAGCCGCTCGTTCCGGGGCTCGAACCCAAGCCCGGCGCTCGCGGTTTCTCTCGCTCGCGCCCGGGCGCTCCTCTCCTTCTCTTTCTCGATCCCTAGACTCCGGGGTCGCTGCTCGTTCGCTACCTCACTCGCTATCTCGGCCACCAGACTCCGCCGCCGCCCCGCCGCTCCAGCTCCGTCTGTCACAGGAGCTGCCCCAACGCCCTGACGTCACCGCGCCGCCGCCGCCGCCGCCGCCCCAGACCCGTCGGGAAGAGGGAGGGGAGAGGGCCGAGAGCGGAGGAGGGGTTGCAGCGCATGCGCCAGCCTGGGCCGCGTTCTGAGCCTTGCTGTTTTCCGCTTGCAGGCGGGCGGCCGGGTGGTGGGGTTTGGCGGTACCCAAGAGCCGGTGAGCGAGTTTGCGCACTAGGTGCTTCTTCTCTTGCCCTGCACGCCTCGGTAACCTTGGAAATAGTCTCTCGGTTCCCTTTTCCTGGACCATCGTCTGACTGTTCTGGCCCCTCACGAACTCCGGCCCTGTTCACCTACCCCCCAGCTCTTGCCCACAAACGACGCTGTCCCGCTTTCCCCAGCGAACAGCGGGACCCTTTGGCATCCTTGGATTCCAGGGCCCCGATAGGCTTCAGAATAAAGCCGAGCCTGGGCCAAGCTGTCGACTCTTCTATCTCGAGCCTTCGGGGTTATTACCCCGTTTTGGGGGTGGGCGTTGGAAGTAGTTGGGTTCGCTTGGGGAGAAGAGCTGTTGAGGTTAAAAGGCTGATGGAACGCGCAATTGTCTTCACTGTTATAGATTTTTAATTGGGAGGATTCTCTTTTAGATGTGATTCAGCTATTCTTTTCCTTAGTCACACGCACATACATCTGAGACTCTGGAAGTGTAAAAAGTGAAGTCCAAAGAAAGATCTGGAACTTTATTCCTACAAGGTTTGCATGTGTGTGTGCATGCGCGCGTGTGTGTAGCTAAATTATGGGTTGAAATACTGATGACAAGTCTAGGGGATTTGTAGTCAGCTTATTCACACAGAGACATTTGATTTAAAAGAGGCCAGATTGGAGGTCCTATTGGAATTCAATATGTGATACTTTTTAATAACAGGTATCTAGTGTGAATATTGCATCTTTAATTTGCATTGTCCACGGAAACTCTTTTCCTGAGACATAAATTTAGAGTTATGTTCATTTATTTTATTACTCCCCTCTATGTAGATAAATACATACACTGCCTTTAAGAAACAACTCAGTTAATGAAAGATAACTTGGGTATGAATCTTGGATCAGCTACTTAACCAGAAATAGGACCTTGGCTAAATTACTCTGTCTGGCCTGGGGTTATCTATAAAATAGACTCAATAAATAACTAATCTGTGCCCTGGCTGGTGTGGCTTAGTTGATTGAGCACTGGCCTGTGAACCAAGGGGTCGTCAGTTGGATTTCCAGTAGTAGGGCACATGCCTGGGTTGCCGGCCAGGTCCGCAGCTGGGGATGCACCGAGGCAACCACACATCCATGTTTCTCTCCCTCTCTTCCTCCATCCCTTTCCCTCTCTCTATAAATAAATAAATAAATAAATAAATAAATAAATAAATAAATAAAAAAAATAACTAGTTTGTATGGCTTTTGTGAAAATTAGAGAGGGGATGTTGCATTCGTAAAGTATATTGCCTTAGTAGGGAATCATAGGTAACTCCTGTAGCTATTACTGTAGCTTGATACCAAAACAAGTTTCCTTTTATGGAAGAAATGTTGTCTCTATCCCTGGAGGGGTTCAAAAGGAACATGAGCAAATTGTCTGCGAATTTTGGGTTTTCTCCTTCATTAAGGCAGAAAAGGAAATCAGATGGTTTCTGGAAGGTCTTTTCCAGGTTTACAGTTATGGCATTCTCTAGTTAGATAAGGACGAGATGAGAAACAAAGGTTTGGTCTGTGCTATGTCCTGTAACAAGTCAATAAACATGAAATAAATTAACATCTCTTATTATAAGAATCTACCTTAGGTTTGTTTCTGCCTTTTAAAATATTTATTATTGCCTGATATCACACTGCTTAATATTTAATCAGCTGAGTAAATCAGTTCTTTATTTTTTTAAACAAATGTTATAAAAATCCAGAAAGAGATCAGAATCACATTGATAAACACTGATTTAATACAAATAGGTAACACTAACCCCTATAAACCTTGAGCTCATAGACTTATGTATTTAGGATATTTTAAAATCTGCTATTATGTAATTATGCACTAAATTGAGATCGGTTTTTATTTCTATAGCAATCCTTCAAAAAAATAACCAATAAACTCATTTGGGAGGAATATATAAAAACTTGCCTTCTCAATAATAATTTTTCTGAACAGAAATGTAACTGTTACATGTTTAACTTGATGTGGAACAATGTGCTGTGGTTCTGTGCAGTTTCTTTTCAGTTGCTAAAATGATAGATCCATCTTAATAGACACTTGTCTATTGAGAATGGAAAATTAGGACATCTATACTATCAATCATAATTCATAAGGGCTTACACAGAACCTACTATACCCATTCAGGAAGCATTTAATAATGAATATTTTGGATGATGTTTCTAAAAAAATTAAGTATAAACATTCATTTCACTTACAACAATCTAACCATCTTCCCATTCATTTGAATTGTAAATCTTTATTTTTCCAGTACACATTTTCAAAATGTAAACATTTGTTTCAATTGCTATAGTAAAATTAGTTTTAGTTTAAACAATTCTGCAAATAAGCTGATTGGAAGAAACACTCCAAAAATATTGCTATTGGGGAGAGGACAAAATGTCTTCTAAAACTACCTCCAGAGCAAAAATCTCTTTACAATGAGCACAAATGTTAAAATATTACTTTGGGAATTAAACTGTCCTCTGTTTATAGGCAAACACATTGCTGAGTATGTATATTTGATAGAAAGCAATTAGCAAATGGTGAAAAAGTATCTTTCAGGCCTACAAGTTACATGTATCATTTTAAAAAGAACAATGACCCAACTGGTAAAAGATGGGCTCCAGGAGATGAGATTATAGCTCATTAATTTGTGTACCTGCATTTCCCCAAAGCATGCACGTGTCGGTAAGGGCAAATCCAACTAAACCGGTCATTCTTCATCTCAGCATCATTACATCGTTGTGTGTCATAAATATTGGGAAGCCATAGAAATAAATTAAAGGCTATTAAAAGAATTGAAACTCTTCTCTGAACATAGAAGAACCAGCACTTTGTAATCTTTAAATTATATATGGAAAATAGTTTCAAAGTGCTAACGTAAACAGTACAAAAAGATGTAGCAAATTCATTCTGGGTTTCACCACAGCAGAGTAGGTGAAGGGGTAAAACAAACTTTCTTCCCTTTTGTGCCTGTACACCTAGTAGAATAAAAGATTAATTCTCACTTAAAGGACTTAAAGAAGGTTTTATGAAGAAGGCGATTTAAAGCAGACCTTTAAAAATGGCTAGAGTTTTCATTTATTCATTCAATAAATATGTATTGAAGACCAGATCTTGTGCTAGGTGCTGAATATATGCAATTAACAAAACAAATAGAATCCCTGAGCTCATGGAGTTTATATTCTGGCAGAAGATAAGCAAAAAAAGGTGACAACGCTATAAAGGCAATAAACAGTAATGAGGTGGGGAAAAACAGCAGGGACTGCCTTAGTGAGTGCAGTAAGAGAAGACATTTTCTGAGGAGTGATTTGAGTAGCTGAGGGGTTCCAGATTAAGGAACAAATACAAAGGCAGGAAATGAAAGAATGTCCAGGCAGATGGAGTGAAATGGTGGTGAGAAAGAGGGTCTCTTAACCACACTGGCCTAGGAACAACATCCATATTCTATTTCCTGAAAAACCCAGCAGAGAAAAAAGTAGCAGGAGACAAGATCAGAAAGGCAGGTAGGAATCGGATAATGTAGGACCTTGAGAACATAGTAGGGAGTTTGGATTTCATTTTTGCAGTTGTAGATAAAGGTAAAGACAAAAAACAACACATTTTGACCCCTGCCTTTTGATCTTAAGGACTTTTAACAGATAATGATTCTATTATTTTACTTTTTTAATATGGAAAATTACAAAATATACAAATGGAGACAGAATGATATAATAAAATCTCATATACCCACCATCAGGTTTCATAATTATAAACTCATGGCTAATCTTGCTTCGTCTCTGTTCCCATTCATTTCCCCCTCATTATTTTGAAGCACGTGCCAGTTAGCACACTATTTCATTCATTAATAGTTTAGCATGTATCTCTCTTAAGAAAAAACTTTTTCAAAACAATCACAATACCATAATTACACCTAAAAGAATGACAATAATTTCTTAAGGCTATTTTGACCCTGCCCTTTGGTCTTTGCCTAGCCAAAGACATTGAGTGATGGTAAGTTATGGCGAAGTTGGACAAGCAATACAATTAAGCAATCTTGGATAATAGAACTCTCCTGAATTATTTGAGATTTGCCCATAATTTTCTTATTGTTAAATTTAAAAATTAATGTAAACAATTGGTCTTTTTTCCAACTAAAATTAATAATACTACTAGAAATTATTTGTACTGAATATAAGTGGCAATGGCTAAAACGTCACACAGTAAATGTTTTATCTGCAAAACCTGACCCAGGAAAATTGCAAGTAGTAAAAATCATGACCACAAAAGGATACTCACAGTAACAGAAACCATAAAAAAGGTACTAGAGCAAAAAACAAACAAACAAACAAACACAACAAAAAAACTGTGATAAATATGTCAAATGCTCTTTGTAAAATTATTAGAGGAAAAAAACCAATCCCCATGAAAATAATTTAATTAAAGTCAAAATGAAAATAGAAACAGTGGAGGAGGTTTAATTCTGCTAATAAATACATTTTTTTCCCTAAAAATTCACTGAAATTATTATAATTCTGTTTAAAACACTTGGACTCACTAATGCTGAGTCAACATGTCTTTAAGGTTAATACATAACAGTAAAACTTCCTGGATCTAGAGCACCACCGTCCAATAAACATATATTATGAAACAGGAATGTATGAAACAGGAATGTACTATAATTTGAAATTTTGTGGTAGTCACATTTAAAAAAAATAAACTTATTTTTTATCTTTTTTTCATACTCTTTGAAATCCAGGTATACATATTTTATACTTATAGCATATCCGAATCCACACTGGCCACATTTCAAGTGCTTAATAGCCCATGTGGTTAGCACCTAACCAGACTGGATAGTACAGGTCTGAGGGAAAGGCACTGCAGGTAGAAAGAATTGGTTGAGCAAAGGTATGGAGTTAAAAATGTGGAAGACAGTTTCTAGGAACAAGAAATGGTTCCAATATAGCTGAAAGGGAAATTTTTTTATGAGAGAGAGGTCAAGATAGATGGAGGGTTGTGGAAAGGTGAAGGGAGGAATATTAGGGTTCTAAGCCTGGGATCATTTGGACCAGATTTGAATATCTTGAAGCTAGTCTGTCCTGTTTGCTATGGAACTGCTTATATTGTTTTTGTGTAGCACCATAAACTGATAGCCTTCATCTTCCAAACAGAACTTTCTCTACTCCCTTCAATAACATACTCTTATCCCCTCCCGCTTGCTTATTCTACTGTCCCTTGTTCCCCCATTGACTGTACAGAGGAAGGAAGGGCTGAGTTCCAGGTCTCCAAATGATGGTCCACAAAACCACTAATGCTAAGTTATATCAAAACATACCCTAAATCATGGTTTTCAGACTTTATTTTTTTCCAAAGCTTATTTTTTCCAAACAAAATATTGTAAAGAATACCCACATATATTTTTTAAAAGCAAACAAACATAAACAGAGCTTCCCTGTTTGAAGTAGGAGTTTAGGGAGCACAAACAGACACTCCCTCCGCCATAGTAGAGCTGTAGGAGAGAATTTCTATTATCTCACTGTCCATCTTTGACAGCATTCACAAATCACACCAGATTCATTTCTTCATTTAAAAAAATTGGAACACTAACTCTATATTTTTTTCAAAGTGAGTCAGTGATGGCTGCATATTTAGAATTTACGATTTCCTCCTGGATTCCAGTATACAGTACTCAGATAAAATAATATTATTTTCCCCCAAATCACTTTTGATACATGTGTATATGTTCTTAAAATATGTAAAATGTTCCAAACATCTTCCTCATAAAATTGGGCCTTGTTTTAAACACGTGAATTTTCTATGACTGAAAACAGGTTAGTGGGAGCACTGACAGCTGGGATGGGAGATAATTTAAGACGGAAGGCCCATACACTTCACAATCCACTGCCTGCTTATCTGTGAGACTGCTTCTTCCTTCTCATTAGGTATTTGTTTCATGTATTGATGATGTATGCCATAGCAAAAAATTTGGAAAATGCAGAACATAATAAAAAGGAAAAATCCCAACTAATTCCATAACTCAGATAAACCACAGTGAAAAAAATTATACACATTCTTTCAATTTGGGGCTTATATGTAATTAATTTTTTTTTTTTACAAAATCAGGATCTTAGTTTAAATACAGTTTTGAATCTTAACAGTTTTTAACTGAAGGTTAAAAGTCAACATTTTCCCATGTCATTAAATAATCTTCAAAAGCACAATCTTTTAATGGTTGCCAAATAGCTCACTGTACTTGTGTCTTTCACAGGGCCACTATAGGTATTTTGGATGGGGCAATCCTTATTTATTTTTGAACTGAACTTTTTATTTTGAGATAATTGTAGATTGACATACAGTTGGTTATACTAAGTAATAAAGAGATCCTTTACCCTTATACTCTACTTCAATAGTAACATCTTTGGAAAACTACAGTACCATATCCAAACTAGAATATTGATATTCATACAACTAACACACGAAATATTTCCATCAATGAGATACCTCCTATTGCCCTTTCATAGCCCATCACACCTACTTCTCTCTCACCTCAGCCCCTTCTCTTCAATGCATCAGTACTACACAGTCTTGATTATTTTAAGTAATGATAAAACTTAACATTGAAAAGAGTGGTTCCTCCTACTTTTATCTACTTTTTCAAGATTGATTTAGCTCTTCTAATTCCTTTGCCTTTCTGTATAAATTGTCAAAAAATCTTCTCTATATCTACAAAAAAAACTTGATGGGATATTAATAGTAGTTGCAGTAAGCCTGTACATCAAACTGACGTCTTTACTATGTTGAGTCTTCCAATTAGTGAACACATATATCTTTCCTTTTCTTCAGGTCTTTTCTCCATCAGCAATTTGTAGATTTCAGTATATAAGCTTCTGTACACATGGTGTTAGATTTACACCTAATTATTTCGTGTTTTTGTGATCCCATTTTGTGATTATAAATGAACTATATTTTTAATGTTGGTGACCACATGTTTGTTCATTGCTTATATATAGAAATGCAATTGACTTTTGTTTATTTATTTTATATCCTGCAATTTTGCAAAAGTCACTGATTGATTCCAGGAGGGGTTTTCTGGAGATTCCTTGGGATATTCTATGTAGACAATAATTTCATCCGAAATAGCAACATTTTTATTTTTTCCTTTATAATCTATATGGCTTTTATTTATTTTTCTTGCCTATTGCACTTCCAGCAATACATTGAGTAAGAGTGATAAAAGTATCCCTGGCCAGGTATCTCAGTTGGTTTGAGCATCGTCTCAACATGCCAAGGTTGCAGGTTCAATCCCCCTCCAGCCCCATTCCCACCAGGACACATACAAGAATCAACCAATGAATGCATGAATAAGTGGAACAACAAACTGATGTTTCCCTTTATCTTGTTCCCAATCAGTGAAAGAAAGCATTCAGGCTTGCCATGTTAGCCCTAGGGTTTTAGCAAGTATTCTTTATCAAGTTGAGAACATTCCATATTCCTATTTTTGTGACAGGTTTTGTGTTGTTTTTTTTAATAATGAAAGGATATTGGATTTTGTAAAATGATTCTTCTACAGCAATTGTTATGATCCTGTGATTTTTCTTCTTTAACCTGTTAATATGTTAGGTTACAGTGATTGATTTTCACATATGAAACAGCCTTGCATCCCTGGAATAAATCCCACTGAGGTCATGATATATAATTATTTTTATATATTGATGAATTCTAATTGCTCATATTTTGTTGAGGATTTTTGTGTATGTATTGAGAAATATTGCTCTGTAATTTTCTTTTTTTGCATGTACTGTCCTTCCTGTTTTTAATATCAAGATAATACTAGCTTCATAAAATTAACTGGCAAGTATTTCCTCCTCTTCTGCTCACTGGAAAAGATCCTGTAGCATTGGTGTTAATATTTTTTGGTGTTTGGTTTCCATCTGGGCCTAGAAATAAAGTTTTGGAAGTTTTTAAATTATAAAAAAAGACAGAAGATACAATTTACCTACATCAAGAATGAAAAAGGGGATATAACTACAGACACTGCAGAAATTAAAAAAAACAAAAAGGGAATAGTATGAAAGACTCCACACACATAAATATGACAGCTTAGATGAAGTGAACCAGTTCCTTGAAAAACAAAATTCCAATTCATCCAATATGAAATAGGTAATTCAAATAGCCCTATAGCTATTAAGGGTATTAAATTTAAATTTCCAAAATGGTCCTTGATCTATTTGAGTTGGTTTTTGTATGTGATATAAGGTAAGGTTCCAACTTAATTCTTTTGCAACTTTCCCAAAACCATTTATTGAAAATACTATCCTTTCCTCATCGAATAATCTTGGAACCACATTGAAAATTAATTGACCATATATGCAATGGTTTATTTCTGGCCTCTCTCTTCTATTCCATTGGTCTATGCCCCTCCTATGCCAGTAGCATAGGATTTTGATTACCGTGACTTTGCAATAAGTTTCTATATTAAACCATGTAAGTCCTCCAACTTCATTCTTCTACTTTTGGCTACTTCCAGTTCCTTAAGATTCCACATGAATTTTAGCGTGGGTGTTTCTATTTCTTAAAAAAAAAAAGTCATTAAAATTTAGTAAGGACTGTACTGAATTCATAGATTGCTTTGTAGATTTTGCAGATTTAACAAAGTTAAATCTTTCAGTACACGAACACAGGATGTCTCTCCATTTACTTAGGTCTCTTTAATTTCTTTCAGCAATGTTTTTTTAGAGAGAGAAAGGGTGGAAGAGTGAGAGATGGAGAGCAGGAGACATGGATTTGTTGTTCCACTTATCTATGCATCCATTGGTTGACTCCCATGTATGTGCCCTGACCGGGGGTCAAAGTGGCAACCATGGCACATGCAGATGACACTCTAACCAACTGAGCTACCTGGCAAGGATCTACAACATCATTTTTCAAAACAATAAACATTATTATATTATAGTTCTGTGAATCAAGAATTTGAAAGCAGTTTGCCTGGGCACTTCTGGCTTGCTGTTTCCCATGAGGCTGCGGTCAAGATATCACCTGGGATTTTACAGTGTCGTTTTTAATAATTGTTGTATTAATACTCTTCTGGTTACAAGGAACAAATACAAATTGAAGTAGCTGAGGCAAAAAGAGGAATGTATTGGCTCACATAATAATCACAGAAAGGGTAGGAGTGAAGGACTAGAACCAGAGAAATGAATTTCTCCAGAAGACACTCAGCCTCTTGGCAATGCTTCTTCCTTTGTGTCCAGTCCATTCTCTCATGTAGACTTCTTCAAATATTTTTTAAAATGTAAATCCAGAGTGCCTAAGCTCACACCTATTGAAGGTGAAAAACGTTCTACTACATGGCTGTACCTTAATATATGGGTATTCATAATATATTAAGAACTACAAGTCAGCAATAAAAAGACAACCCAATTTGTACATTTTTAATACTTGAATATTTTTTAAAAGAATAGCAATTTTCAATTCCTTGAAAGTTAGAATCTTTTATGAAAGTATCTGTACATGACCACTTTTTTGAATAGTTCTTTGATAATGTTTTCAGTTTGTGTTGTGATCATTGGTATTTTAGGTTTTCATATTTTCCCTGAGGCATTTTTAAAAATAAGTAACACTCTTCTTTCTTCATCAAGCTTTTCGATTTTTTGGCATAGAATTGTATATAGCAGACTCATATTTAAAACAAATTTTAGCTGGATTTTGAGTAAGGATTCATCAAATATATATAAAATTGACATCTTAATTTTAGGCTTCCAGTCTATAAAAATGGTATATTTCTCTGTTTATTTGTCTGAATTTCAGTCAGTAGCCCTGGCTGGTGTAGCTCAGTGAATTGAGCGTCGGCCTGCGAACCAAAGGGTTGCTGATTCAATTCCCCAGTCAGGGCACATGCCTGGGTTTCAGGCCAGGTCCCCAGTAGGGGGCGCACGAGAGGCAGCCACACATCGATGTTTCTCTCCCTCTCCTTCTCCCTCCCTTCCCCTCTGATGAAAAATAAAATATATAAAATCTTTAAAAATTTTTTCAGTCAGTAGTCTGCAGTTAGAAAATATTACATATCTTTCATTAGATTTATTCCTCTGGACAATGATTCTTGATGCTATTATACATGCTATTTTTACCTGTTTTTGCAATCGTTTATTGGTTGTGTATAGAAATACAATTAATTTGTGTATATTTTGCTTGTTGTGACCTAGCTACATTCACTTATTAATTCTAGTAGGGCTTTTGGGGATACGTTTCACAGAGTTTGCTGCATGCACAATCATGTCATCTGCAAATAACAATAGTCTTACTTCTTCTGTTCCAATCATTAGGTCTTTTTTTTTCCTTACCTTATTACTCTGGCTAGGACTTCCAGTACAATGTTGTTTAGAAGAGGAGGGAACAGACATCCTTGCTTTGTTTTCATTCTTAGGTGGAAAGAGTTCACCATTAACTTCAGTGTCAGCTGAGATTTGTTTTAGATGCCCTCTCTCAGATTGAAGAAATTCCCTTCCATTTCTAATTTGCTGAGGCTTATTTTAATAATAAATGGTTTTGAATTTTGTCAATGCTTTTTTTTTCATCTACTGGTATGATCATATGATTTTTCCCCTTAATTCTATTAATGAGGTGAATTACATTGATTAGTTTTGGGTGTTAAACCAAACTTACATTCCTGGTATAAATTCCACATGGTACTCCTTTTTGTTTGTTTGTCTGTTTGTTTGAACTTTGTACCATGTGAATATTTACTTAATAAAAAATAATTACTTAAAAAATTTTAACGTATATACCAATAAATGAGCAGGGTCATTTCTGGGCATTTATCCTAAGGAAAAAAACTGGACAAATGCACAAATATGTGCCTATACAAATATGTTCATTATTGCATTTTTTTATAATATCGAAAAAGTTGTAAAAAACTTAAATATCCACCATTAAGGAAGATTAATTTATATTCATAAAATGGAATAGGAGTCAGCTGGTAAAACTTAAATTCATATATGAGCAGAGAAAGATGATTAAGATAGTATATCACATTTAAAAAACAATAAATCATTATGTGTAGGATGACCCCAGTTTCCAAAGACACACATGCACACACACACACCAAGAAAGGTATCTGAAAGGTTGAGGTAGATCAATAGATATATTGACATGGAGAAATCTTCAAGATGTATAATTAAGTGAAAAAAATCAAGTTGTAGAACAATGCATATAGCATGCATCATGACAAAACAAAAACAAAAAATATATTGCAAGTAGACTTACAGTTTTGTGTTCAGAGTTGTTTGGTGGCAAGCAACACAATCTAACTGGCTAATTTAAGGAAAACAAAAAACAACAACAGAAAGAGTTTATTAGTGATTAGGGGTCCCTTGGGGAATTAAGGAAAATGTGAGAAATCAGGTCCTAGAAAGAGCACGAATCATGAAGCCCTAGGAAGCTGGAGAGAAGCAACGAGTAGCAGGCTCTCTGTGGTACTACTGTTAGAATGAACACACTCCAAAGGTTTTTGGGGTTTTTTTTCATTTTCCAACTCAATATTCAAATAACCAGAAGAGAGATTTTGATTGCCTTAGCTTGGGTCATGCACATGCCCACCCTTTCATAACAACCCCAGGAAGAAAGTGTCTCTAATGTGGATGGTAAAATTAGGAGACTCTGTGCACACAAAAACAAGAAAGAATCTCTTTGGTTATGATGAAATAGGATCCCCTAGATTTGTGCAATTTGGCTGCTGTGGGAATGAGATTTACTCTATTTACATTTTTTAAATTGTATTTTATTGATTATGCTATTAGAGTTGTCCTGATTTTTTCCCCTTTGCCCCACTCCACCCGGCAGCCCCCCACTCCCTCTGGTAATTTCCCCCATCATTTTTCATGTCCAGTGGTCATGCATGTAAGTCTTTCAGCTACTCTATTTCCTATAGTGTACTTTACATCCCCATGGCTATCCTGAACTACCTATTAGTGCTTTTTAATCTCCTCACCTCTTCAGCCATTCCCCCACATTCTACTTGCATCTGGCAACAGTCAAAACACTTTCCATATCCATGATTCTGTCTGTGTTCTTCTTACTTGCTCAGTTTGTTTTTTATATTCAATTGTTTATAGATTTGTATTTATTTCCATTTTATTGTTCATAGTTTTGATCTTCTTTTTCTTAAATAAGTCCCCTTAACATTTCATATAATAATGGTTTGCTGATGATGAACTCCTTTAGCTTTTTCTTGTCTGGGAAGTGCTTTATCTGCCCTTAGATTCTAAATGACAGTTTGCTGGGTATAGCAATCTTGACTGTAGGTCCCTGCTTTTCATGACTTTGAATATTTCTTGCCAGTCCCTTCTGGTCTGCAAAGTGTCTTTCGAGAAGTCAGGCAAACCGTGTCTGCCTATGCCACCATCTTACACTATTTACTTTTGAACCCCTATGTCATCTAAGTTTTGTTACAAGTCAGATGTATTCTTGTGCTCTCCATGTCAATTGAGGTCAAAGCTCCCTGTGACTCCAGTCCATGACAAATACCAATATTACAAATGAGCCTCATGCAGGAAAAATAGCAGAGACAAGAAATAAAAAGAGGAAAGAACCAAATGCCTATATTAATTGTAAAATATTAAAGTTGAGACCAAGACAAGGATGTCATCCATTACTATTTTAGTTACAACTGTTCTTAAAATTCTAGGTTAATGAATAAGATAAGAAAACTAAATAAAATATGTAAAAAATGGGGAAGAAACTAATTAATTTTTCCAATTTTAGAAGAATAAATGGCACCCTGGTTAGCATGGCTCAGTGGACTGAGCACTGGCCCAGGAACTGAAAGGTCAGTGGTTTGATTCCTAGTCAGGGCACATGACTAGGTCGTTGGCCAGGTCCCCTGTTGGGGGTATGTGTGAGGTAGCCAATTGATGTTTCTCTCCCTCTCTTTCTCCCTCCCCTCCCTCTCTCTAAAAATAAACAAATAAAATCTTTAAAAAGATAAATGCTTATTAAAATATTTTTTAAAATATATAAAGTAAAAAGGCAACATTTCCCATTATTCTCTCAATTCTATTACTCAGAGGTAATCACCTTCAACAAAAAGTTTTCCTTGTATATTCAGGTATATATATATTTCTGAGTATATATATGTGGATTTTGAAAAAATAAAATTGGGATCATAATATATTATTATCCTGCAAAACACTTTCTAAAATTGGCAAAATAGCATAGGCTAATTTCCACACTGGTACTAGAGACCTACTTTACTCTTTTCAATGGCCACACAGTATTTTATAACATAAATGTACCATAATTTACTTAATGATACCCTGCTGATGAATTTTAAGTTGTTTCAGAATTTTTTTTGCTATTAAAACAAAGTGCTTCAATAAATACTTTTATTCATGTATCTTTGTTCACTTGTGAAGGACAATCTTTCAGCATTGAAATAGCTAGGTCAAAGGGTATGCAATTTAAAATTTGTCACAGATACTCTCAAATTATCCTTCAAAAAATACTTACCGATTTATACTCATAGGGCTTAATAAAATCCATTTAACCATTTTCTCGCCAACAATGAAGTATTATAAATTCTTGCAATTTTTGCTCACCTAGTAAATGAAACAAAAATTAAAAGTTATTATTTGTAGATTATATGATCACCTGGGAAAACCAAGAAAATTAACTAAAACACCAAGAAAATTACATTTTGATTGAAAAGCCAGGTGTATGTGAAGGAAAGCACTTTCATACCTACAGAAACTATAAACTGTGCTCTGGAGGGCAGTTTCTCAGCATGAGTCAAAAACATTAAAAATGTGTATCTCTTCTGACCCAGAAATCAAAACAAGGATTTTTTTCTAGGGAAATAAGGAAATGTGCAGATTTAACTACAATAATTTTTACTGAAGCATGGTTTATAGCTATGAAAAATTGAAAACAACCTAAATATCCAACAACAAGGGACTAGTTAAATGATAGTTCATTCATAGTTACACACAACACATTCAGTGGAAGTGATATTGTAGGTTAAAATTTGTTGATGAATTAATATTTTCATATTATAGTGCTCAATTCAAAAGATCACAAAATAGTATGTACAATATGATACCAACAAAAATATATATAAATAGTCCTAAATTCCCCATCAAATTTATTTTGGTCAAATTTAGTTTGCTCTAAACTAATTGTGTAAACTATTAAAGATAAATCCTTTTTTGAAGCCCAAGCCAAAACACCCACCAATATGTAAGCTTAGCACCTGACATCCAAGCAAGCTACCAGGAGTAGATGCAGATATAAAACTCAGAGATAATCCTGACATAAAAAGAAATGCCTGTTCTGGGACCTTAAATTGAGGCTTCTTAATGAAATTAACAGCTGTTTGAATAACCCCTCTCTGTTTGTTTATAAAGAGCACAGGCTCTGCCAGCATATCTAAGGATTGTTTTAAGCACCCCAGGGACCTTGGGAACCCCATAGTGCTCCTGTCATTTAGATGTTTATCCACTGGTTGGACAAATCCAAACAAGATGCTTTCAGCTAAACATCGTAGTGCTCCCAGCAAAAAGGAGGGCCAGTGTTTGCTCTGAGACAATTCCCTGTTTTCCCAAACCATGAATCAGCCCCATTGTCCCACCAGCCTTTGTGCATCACTCAGTCTGCTCATCACAGCGAATGGCAAAGAAACTGAGACTCTGGATGAGGAGGAGAGCACGGGACATAGTACTTAATTCTGCTTGTAAAGAGAGGGTCAAGATTTCACATGGGCTGCTCCAGAGAAATAGCTGGAAATGTGTCAGAAAGCTAATTTCATGAAAGGTATCTAATCAACAAAAATAATACCTGGCAGTTAAGCAGTATTTTTTAAATTCAAAAGTGAAGGAGTCTCCAAATGTGAATGTATAACATTTTTCTGGGCACCCGTCCATGTCGGACTTATCCTTTCATCCTCCATTGGCTTCCCTTTCACCCAAGTTTCTTTTCTCCACCTTCCTCCTTCCTACTCCTTCCCAGTTAGAAAGAAACGCTAGTCTAACCTTGATAATTCTCTCCCTTGTTCACATTGTCCAAGCTGATGTTCACTCAGCTGGCCTAAACTTTTCATGCAATTTATTTTACAAAAAATGAAAGGGGAGAAATTTTTGTCTCCTTGTTACAGTACCAAAAAGTCACTTCTCTTTTTAAATCCCCATAAGGTAGTTCAAGGCCATGTCTTTCTACTCCATGATAAGTCAATTTACCTCTATTATATTAGTTAGGACTCTTGGGTTGTAAGTAACAGAAACCTACTTGAGTTAGCTTTTAAAGGGGGGAGTGGGTACAAGTTTTAAAGGATAGAAAGTGCTTTCACAGCTCCTCAGGCCAGGTATGAAGTGAGGCCACTGGAACCAAGAATAGGAGAGCAGTCTTGAGTCCCTGCTTCATTCCTTTTCTCTCTTCAAATCTGCTTCTTTTCTCCTCTGATCCACTTGACAGAATAGGACTGCTGTATAACTCCCAATTCTCGTGTTAAAATTCCAGTCAACTGCAGATTGATTATCTGTTTCATTCCAATCCTTAATTCCCCAAAGAAACAATCTAATCGTCAACCTGGCCATGTCCACCTACCTCTGCTATAAACAGCCACGGCCAGGATGGCAGACAGGTGGTGGTCAAATGGCTCCCAAGAGCCTACTCCAATGGTGGGATATGTGGGTATGCTTCCCAGAGAAAGAAGGGTGGCAAATGGGGGGAAGAAATGACCAAACTCATAAACCAAATCAGTTTATTGCTTTGATATTTGGACTGTTTAGTAATAGGATTTTTCTTGTTGAAGCTCGGGAGTAGTCTAAAGGTTTCTAATTACATTTTTACTGAGTAAAGTTTGCATGACCATGGCCAGTTCACACAGCAGAGTTGAGACATGTGGCCACTTCTCATAGTTAGTCCAAATGATCATCCTCTTGGGTCCAAGTTGCACCAAATCTCTTAGCCTTTCCAGTTTTCAAAGACCAGTAAGCTCAAAATTAAGTAGTGAATATTGACTTGTACTTCCAGTGATCCTGGGTACTGGACATATTTATGTAAATAACCTGGATCTTGGAAAAGGAAGCACAATGTTTATTGAAGGTCAATAATATATTGACAATAGCACTGAAAGCTTTGTTCTCTTGGCCAAGTGCTAGCTTACCTGGGCCTCTTCATCTATAAACTAGGAGGAATATCATTTTTGTTCCTACCTCACAGGGTTGATTGTGGGTCAAATGAGATTATATAATCAAAAGTACTTTTTAAACAAAAGATTTTATTTATTTATTTTTAGAGAGAGGGAAAGGGAGGGAGAAAGAAAGAGAGAGAAACATCAACGTGTGGTTGCCTTTCAAGCACCCCCTACTGGGGCCTGGCCTGCAACCCAGGCTTGTGCCCTGACTGGGAATCAAACTGGCAACCCCTTGGTTTGCAGGCCAGCACTCAATCCACTGAGGCACACCAGCCAGGACTATCATCAAAGTACTTTTAAGCTATAAAGAATAGTACAAGTATGTCGCCTGTATATTCCATGCCTCACCATACTTTGGTACAAAGAACAATTTTATACAACATAATGGCAGTTACAAACAGTCTTGTTTCAACAAATTGTGCTGGTACAATGATCCATACCTTGTACCATGTACAAAAATGAACTTGAAATGAATCATAGACCTGAATACAAACCTAATACTACAAGCCTCCTAGAATCAAATGTAAGAGAAAATATTTGTGATTTAAGGTTAGGCAAAAATTTTATAAATAAGACACATATGAGCATGAACCATAAAAGAAAAAATTGATAAATTAGACTCATTAAAATAAAACTTCTGTTCTTGAAGAGACACTGTTAAGAAAATGAAAAGATGAGACAGACTGGAAGATAATACTGCAAAATACACATTTGATAAAAAATTTGTATCCAGAATACATAAAAAATATATTTAAATATGAGTAAAGAAAAAAATTAAAGCACTATTAGCATTTTAATTTCTTCTATTTTGGTATCTATGCATGACACATTTATAAACACAATATACAAATACTCTTTGCTGTATATACTCTCACATTCAATAGCATAAAAACAGCCCAGTTCAAGAATGGGCAAAAGACTTGAACAGATACTTCACCAGGTAAGAGGAAAAGATGGTAAGTAAACATATGGGAAAAAAAGTTCAACGTCATTAGACATTAGGTATGTGAAAGATTAAAATTATAATGAGATACCACAAAACATACATATTAAAATGGTTAAAATAAAAGTAAATGAATTGAAAAAATCAAATGTTATGGAGGATAGAGAATGACTGGAACTCTCATGGATACTGGTAGGAATGCAAAAATGTACAGCTGTTTTGGAAAACAACTAGGCAGTTTAGAAGAGTTAAACATATATTTACCATATAAACCAGAAATCCCACTTCTAGGCATTTATCCAGATGAATAAAAATATATGTCTGCACAAAGACCTGTATGCAAATGCTTATATCGGCATAATTTATAATTGTCAAAACTGGAAACAAACCAAATATCTATTAACTGGTGCATGGATAAATACAATGAAATACTATTCAGCAATAACAAGGAGAAAATTATTGATTGATACACTGACATGGATGAATCTCAAATAAATTGTGTTGAATGAAAGAAGCCAGGCTCCAGTGATTCCATGGTTGGACATTCTGGAAAAGTCAAAAGCGTAAGAACAGAAATCAGATCAGCAGTTGCCAGGGCCTAGGGGTAAGTGCTAGGAATGAACTACAAAGGGGCACACGGGGACTTTCTGGGGTGGTTTCTTGATTGTGGCAGTAGTTATGTGACTGCATCTGTTGGACCAAAGTCACAGAATGATGTACTTAAAGAGTTAATTTTACTGTATGTAAATGATTCCCTAACAAACCTGACTTTAAAAAAAGAACAGTTTGGCAGGATCTCAAAAAGTTAAACATAGAATTAGCATATGATCCAGCAATTCCACTCCTAGATAATACACTCGAGCAGAATGAAAGCAGGGGCCCTGGCTGCTGTGACTCAGTTGGTTGGAACGTTCTCCAGTAACGGAAAGGTTGTGGGTTTGGTCCCCTTCCCCTTTCCCCCTCCCCCTACCATCTGGGTACATAGACAAAGGTGAGGATTTAAAAAAAGAAATGAAAGCAGGGGTGCAAAGAGATAGAGCAGCATTATTCACAATAGCTAAAAGTCCATCAAAAGATGGATGAATTTAAAAAATGTGGTACATACATGCAATGGGATGCCATTCAACTATAAAAAGTGAAATTCTGATACATGCTACAACACGGATAGGCCTTAAAAACATTATGCTAAGTGAAATAAGCCACACACAAAAGGAATATTGTATTATTGTATATTAAATAAATATTATAAATGTCTGCTGTGCTAATTTGATATATGAAAAATAGGATTTCATTCTAATTCACATTCTTTATTAGGGAGGTTGATCATTTCCCTATGTATTTGTAATCACTTTTTTGCTTGTTTGTTTATTTGGTAATGTTCTTGGTGCATTTTTCTATTGTTGAATCCACCTTTTCCTTTTTGATTAGTAAGAGGTATTAACTGTTTCTCTATTGCATATATTGCAAATATTTTCCCCAGTTTGCCATTTGTATTTTAACTTTGTGGTAGGATTTGGCATAAAGAAGTTTGTTATTGTTGTTGTTGTTGTTGTTTGTTTTTTCAATCAGAACTATTTACTTTGTCTTCATGTTTTCTACCCTTAGGGTCATTTGGAAAGTCCTTCTGTTCCCCAAGATTATAATAATACTCATTTATTTTCTCTCTGTAACATTTATGGTTTCATTTTGCTCATTAATTTGCATGTGCTATAGGGTAGAAATAATAACAGCTAAGATTCATAGGGCACAGTTTGTGTGGTATGTACCATGTTCTTATTTGTTAACATGTCTTTTTTAGTCCTCACAACAAATGAGGCAGTTATTTTTACTACCTTGTTCATAAATACGGGAGAAATGAGGTTTAGGGAGGTTAAGTATCTGGCCTGCAATTACGTAGCTAATCAGTGTCCAAACTGGCATTCACACCCTAAGTCTATTTACCCTCAGGGGTCTTAATTATTGCTCTATATATTTTCTACCTTCCTCCAAAAATCATTAGTCAAGTTTTCAAGTGTCATTTGTTGTAAGACCCGGCATTTCCCTCACTGATCGAAATGCTGCTCTTATCATCTAGTAGCTTTTGCTCAGTTCTTGGGTCTATTTCTGCCCTTTTCTGTTCTATTGATTCTTCTGTCTATTCGTGTGCCAGTAACACATCGTTCTAATGGCTGCTGAATCATTTATACATTCTGTTATCTGGAATGCCAAGTCATCCCTAGATTCTCTTCTTTTTCAAAGTTTTCTGATCTTTCTTCATTATTTATTCTTCCAGAAAAACTTTAGAACTTTGTTGCAAAGTCCCCAAGAAATTCCATTGAGATTTTTGCTGAAAAATAAGGGTGTCGGGGGAGCCTGGGGATGCATTGCCTGCTGAGAATTGAGTTTATCAGATTCCTCAGTTCACAGCATATATGGTCTGTGTAAGGCCCTTCACTTACCTTAATTCCTCCCTTATTCTTGGTTTACATTCTCCTTCCCCCACCCCCTCATAAGTACCCACTGTTATGTGTTTGAAATGTGCCCTTGGATATGTATGTATTCCTATAAAACTCATGCTGCTATGTTTTAAACTTACATAAATTGGCCTAAGGATCTTTTTATATTTCTTTTTAAAAATTTAATAGTTTGCTTTTATGGCCTATTTATATTGCTGCATGAAAAGTCTAGCTCATTGGCTCTACTGCTGAGGAGCACTGCAAAGGACAGGCCCAAATACTCGGCCAGTGGCGGATGCCCAGGGTGCCCCCAACTCCTCACTTCCACAACAGAGCTGCAGTGAGCATCCTTGCACATGGTCCCCTGTGGGCCTGGGAACTCTCCGGAGTACATACCGCAGACTGGGATTGCTGGTTGTTAGGTCTTTGCATCCTGGATGTCCTTGATTCTGTTATATTTCTTTCTAGAACATCTGTACCAGTTTGCACTACCATAATAATGCAAGAGGATATTCATTTCTCTAATTCTCACTGTCACTGGCTATTTTCCATTCTCTAATGTATGCCCCTTTGATAGGTATAAAATGGTAGCTCATTGTATTACTTTGCATTACCTGTGAATTAGGACATTTCTTCCTAGGCTAGTGAGTCTTTTGCATTTTCCCTTCTACGAATTACCTATTGATAGCCTTTGCCCATTTCTCTAAGGACTTCCTGTTTTGGGGGTATGTACTCTTCTATCTTTTACATACAGGTATTTAATTCCTCTGGAGTGCAGATTAGTGTATAGTAGGTAGTAGGAATCATGCTTTATTTTTCTCCAAGTAGTTAGGCAGTTTTCCTGATATCACCTACTGAATAATTTGTCCCCTTCATGTTGACTTAATAGTGTCATCTTCATCTTACATCAAATTCCCTAGGATGTATGGGTCTATTTCTGAGCTCTCTATTCTGTTCTTCTCGTTTACATATCTATTCCTATAGCATATTATTCTTGTTTTATGACTAGGGCTTCATATTATACCATAAAATCTGATTGAGCTAGTCCCCCCTACCCTATTGCTCTTTGTTTCCAAAATTAATTTAGTTACTCTAACAAGAGCAAGTTTGTCAGATTTCTCAAAAAATCCTCGTGGTATTACCTGTAATTTATAGATAAATTTTGGGAGAATTGACTTTTTAAAGTGGTATAAGTGCATACATTTTAAAATAAAATATAACTATAAAGTTATAATAAAGCTCAGCAGTCCCTTGCTCTGTGCCTCCCCATCCCTAAGCCCCAGTCCTTAGAAGTCACCACTTACAATGTCTTAGCTCTTTTTTCTGGTGTTTTTCTTCACACCTCTAAACAAGGTATTTATACTGTCATTGTAAATGTTCCTATTTTAAATATTATCTATTGATTCCTTACAATAGACAGGATTTTTCTCTATTTTGAAGTACACATTGACATACAGACACATACTCCTTCATCCTCCCAATATTAGTTTTATTACTATTATGCTTTTAAAAAATACTCAGTGCTTAGCTTCTTATAACCATGTAATATTGTTCACAGCTAAGCCCTATAGTATGCCATGAATGTATGTCTTTTTGGACAACTTTCTGTTTTTCCCTGGCATTAAAAATGACCTTGCTTTTCCCAGACAAGAAAAAGCTAAAGGAATTCATCACCACCAAATCAGTATTACAAGAAATGTTAAAGGGGCTTCTTTAAGAAGAAAAAAAGATAAAAAATATGAATAATAGAATGGCACTAACTACATACCTATCAATAATTACTTTAACTGTAAATGGATTAAATGTTCCAGTCAAAAGACATAGGTGGCTGAATGCACACAAAAACGAGCCATACATGTGCTGCTTACAAGAGACCCACCTCGGATTAAAAGACACACACAGGCTAAAAGTAAAGGGATGGAAAATACATTTCATGCAAATGGAAATTTTTTAAAAAGCTGGAATAGCAATACTTGTATCAGACAAAATAAAATTTCAAACAAAGTCTATAATAAGAAACAATGAAGGACTCAGCAATTTCACATCTGGATATTTATATTAAAAACTCAAAACACTAATTCAAAAAGACATGTGCATCCTTATGTTCATTTCAACATTACTTACAATGGCTAAGATATGGAAGCAAGCTAAGTGTCCATCAATTGATGACTATATGAAGAAGTGGCCCATATGTGCAATGGAATATGACTTAGCCATGAAAAAAAGACAGTGAAATCCTGACATCTGCAACAACATGGAAGGACATACAGAATATTATGCTGAGTGAAATAAGTCAGACAAAAAAAGACAAATACCACATGATTTCACTTA
This sequence comes from Mormoops blainvillei, assembly GCA_004026545.1. Classification (NCBI taxonomy): domain Eukaryota; kingdom Metazoa; phylum Chordata; class Mammalia; order Chiroptera; family Mormoopidae; genus Mormoops; species Mormoops blainvillei. Next base: position 42,049 of record PVJD01002720.1, on the reverse strand, counting down.
TATAAGAAATATAAAAAATAAAATAAACAGATGAACAAAACAGAAACTCATAGAAAGAGAACATTTTGATTGGGAGTTTTGGGGGAATGGGTGAAAAAGAGAAAGGGATTAAGATGTGCAAACTGCCAGTTACAAAAACTTTACATCATAGGGACGTAAAGTACAACACAAGGAATGCAGTCAATAACCATGGAATTGTAATAACTATGTGTGGTGTCAGATGGGTACTAGATTTATTGGGGTGATCACCTCATAAGTTATATAAATGTCTAATCACTATGATGTATACCTGAAACTAATATACTAATAAAATATTATATGTCAATTGTAATCCAAAAATAAAAATTATTGCCCTGACTGGGTAGCTCAGTTGGTGAGAGCACTGTCCCAATACACCAAGGTTATGGGTTCTATCCCTGGTAAGGGCACATACATGAATCAAGCAATGAGTGCATAAGTAAGCAGAATGACAAATCAATGCCTCTCTCTCTCTCTCTCCCTTCCTATCTCTCTCTAAAAGCAATTTAAAATTTGCTTTTAAAAGAAAAGAAAAAATTATTTTTAAAAAATGACTTTGCTTTGTTTGTTGGTTAGTTTCCTATGTACCTATCACACGCTCAAAGTCTTCAGAATCTATCTCTAAAACTGCTCTCAGTGTAGTCAAACAGCTATCTTGGTAACATTGCCTAGACTTTTATGTTGGAAACCAACTTTTCCTTAGAATTTTGAAGACTTTTCTCCATTGTCTTCTAGTTGCCAATAGATAGATAGATAGATTTTTAAAATTTATCTATTTAGATATAATTGACATGCAACATTATATTAGTTTCAGGTGTACAACTAACGATTTGGTATTTGTATATTAACCATATGGCATAAATATAAGCCAATATTGATGAGGAGAAATCCAGTGTAATTTTGATTTCTGACTCTTTATGTGTGACCTGCTTTATTGTACTTAAGATTTCTGTTGCTTCCGGTGTCCTGAAGCTTCATGGAGATCAGCCTGGTGTGGGTCTTTCCTCAACAATCATACTGGACAATTTGTAGGTTCTCTCCATTTGAAAACTCATTCTTAAATTCTGGGGAATTATCTTGTGCTTAATACTTTCCTCCCAGTTATTTTTTCTCTGTTCTCTTATTTCCTCAAACTCCTATTATTTAGTTCTTGGATCTTCTGAATAAACAATCCTTTCTTTATTCTCTACTCTCACCCTCACCCCTCTCATTCCTTATCTTAGATTTCCTTAACCTTATCTTGAAACTTTTTCTGCCTATATGTTTTTATTTTCACAGAGGTACTTCTTACTTGTTGAGTGTTCCTTTAATAAAGCATCCTATTCTTATTTCATAAATTTATTCCTCTCTGAGCACTCTGGGAATATTAATCATACTTTTTTAAAAAAGTTCTGTTTTATTCTCTCCATTGTTTCTATTTCACCTGAGGACCATCAAATGTCTGATCCTTATCTATCCATTTATTTTTAAGAGTGAAGCACAGAAAAGTAATTAGAAACTCTGCATAGGTAAGGCTTGATATCTGGTAGCTTCACTGTGGGTGAGGGACCCAGCCATTTGTTTAATGACCCACACATATCAGTGTCTGTAGGAGTTTTCTCTCTTGTCAATTTATCCAGAAAGAAACCCTCCAATTCCAGAGTGGGAGTTGGTGGGAAGTAGTGATAATCCCAGCAGTCAATGTTCCTGACACCAGGAGAAGGAAGGAGGCTGTTAAGGCATGCAGGCTTCCACTCTATCTTCCTGTTTTCAGCAAAGTACAATACGTCAACCCTACTCAGCCATGCCTGGTGTCCCAGTCCAGAACCTCTTCAATCCTTCTCGGTAGAGTACCTCCCATCTTCTATTGGGAGAAGCAGTTACCTCCATTTGCAGCTTCAGTGAACTACTTCTTTACACGGACTGTCCGCTAATGCTTCTGTGCTTAGCTCTAACCTCACCTTGAGAGGTATTCAATGCTTCCAACTTCTGAGGCTTTCTACAGCCATTCTTCAAAATGAAATCTGCTGCTTCTTCCTTCTTGTGGCCTTATTTCTCTGGAGGACTTAGCAGAACAGAGACAGCTGACACCTAAATCGGTTATTACTAATTCATTCTCTTTCCGTCTCCCAAAATGTAGTTGACATCATTTATATGTTTCCTCTGCTACTGTTCTCTCTGACCTACGGGCTTATCATAGTTTTAGTTCTTTCCTATGACTTTAATAGGGTAACAAGAGGGACCAAAAAAACATTTAGACTTAATTGACATGATTAACTAGACAGCCATTGTTTTCTGTTTATCATATACCTTCTTTTTTCTCCTTTAGTGCCTTATATTGAATAGGCTAAATTCTCTATTGTTGATTTAAAAGGTACACCTATTTTTTATTCTTCTTGTGGTTATTCCTAAATAACACAGTGCTGATAAATGTTTACCAATTGGTTCTATGAGGGAAACAAAAAAGCTCTGATTTGAAGTGTTTGACAACTTCTATGGTATAAATACTCCCATCATGGCCAATTTTAAACCTCCAAGGTAACATCACCGAACATGGAGTCAGAAAGGGAGGTGCAGCAGCACACCATTATATGATATTTCTACCATACAGATGTGGTAGGTGTAAATAACATCACAAAGGGAGATGAGTAAGCTATATTTATAAAGAATTTTGAGTATTACTTTAAAAATATATAATTAGCCCTAGCTGGTGTGGGTCTGTGGACTGAGTGCCAGCCTGCGAACCCAAAGGTCGCTGATTTCATTCTCAGTCGGGGCACACACCTGGTTTGCTGGCCAGGTCCCCAGTTAGGGGCACATGAGAGGCAACTGATTGATATTTCTCTCGAACATCGATGTTTCTCTTCCTCTCTTTCTCCCTTCCTTCCCTTCTCTCTAAATATAAATAAATAAAATCTTAAATATATATATAATTAGTTCAATTATAAGTGAGCATAAATTATGTTTTAATGATGGCTACAGTTAACATGAGGTATGCTCAAATTTAACTTTCAGCTCTCACACGCTGGACAAACCAGTTCCAGCACACCACTGCCTTGTATTAGTAAAATCCAAGCTTATATTTATTTTTCTTATCAGACTGTTGACCATTTTATTGAGGTAGAGTTGACATATGATAAGATGCACATGCATAAAGTATTAAATTTTATTTTATTTTTTTATTTTCACCCAAGGACATTCCTTCATTGCTTTTAGAGAGAGAGGAAGGAAGAGAGAGAAACCTTGATCAGAGAGAGAAGCATTGATTGGTTGCCTTCCCTATATGTGCTGGGACTGGGGATCATAGGCACCCGGACTGGGCACCGAACCCACGACCTAGGTATGTGCCCTGACCTGGAATTAAACCACGACCCTTGGTTATGGGATAATGCTCCAACCAATTGAGCCACACCAGGGAGGGAGAAAGTATTAAATATATTTTTAAAGATTTTATTTATTTATTTTTAGAGAGAGGGGAAGGGAGGAAGAAAGACAGGGAGAGATACATCAATTGGTTGCCTTTGACACTCCCCCAGCTGGGGACCCGGCCTGCAACCCAGGCATGTGCCCTGACTGGGAATTGAACTGGCGACCCTTGGCTTCGCAATCTGGTGCTCAATCCACTGAGCTGTACTAGCCAGGGCTAAAAGTATTAAATTTTATGTTTAGACTTTTGAAACCAGTTGCAGGGAACTGTTGAGGAGCCCTGTGCTTGCCATCTGCAGTGGGCGCCTGGCCATGGCAGGGCAGTACTCCTTGGGGAGCTCAAATCATGGTTGAAGTCTTCTCATTTGGCATCAACAGCATTTTATATTGTATAAATAGTGTGGCATATATCCATCAGGAACCTTTACTGGAGTGCAGAAATATGGATTCACCTTGCTAGTAACTACTGATTCTGAGGTTATGAAATACCTAAATAATGTGGTAGAACAACTGAAACATTGGTTATACAAGTATTCAGTTCAGAAACTGGTGGTAGTCATCTCCAATACTGAAAATGGTGAGGTCCTTAAAAAATGGCAATTTGATATTAACTGTGACACGATTGCCAAAGATGATAATATACACAGTGGAAAGTCTCAGAAAGCTAACCAAGGTGAAATCTATTCAGTGATCAGGTAGATCACAGCAATAATTAAAACTGTTGCAATTTTCTTGTTCATTTGATCTTCTGATTTATACAGATAAAGATTTGGTTGTACCTGAAAAGTGAGAAGAGTCAGGACCAGAGTTTCTTACCAATCTTGAGCAAGTCTGTTGGGTTCCTTCACTATGACAATCCACAAAGTAAACAGCATGGTAGCCTACAAAACCCCTGTCTAAGACTGAATATGAGCTAAGAACAACAATGTAATACTTGGGACTTCTGGTCAAGATAGCAGCGTAGGGATACATGGCTTACCTCCTCCCACAACCACATCAAAATTACAACTAAAATATAGAACAGCCATCACTCAGAACCATCAGAAATCAAGTTGAATAGAAGTCTGACAAGTACAGAATTAAAGAAACCACATACATTCAGACTGGTAGGAGGGGTGTAGATGCTGAACCGGTTGGTCCTATATTCACATGTGGTGAATAAAAATTCAGGAGGGATATCTCAGGAGCAAGGGGTCCAAGCCTCACATCAGGCCTCCCAGTCCACGGTTCCAGTGCTAGAAAGATAAGTCCCCACAAATTCAGGCTGCAAAACCAGCGGGAATTGAGCTCATGAAAGAAACTACTGGGGCCCCAAGCAGTTCATCTTAAAGAACCACACACATGGACTCAACCTACTCAGACTCAGTCCCTCTGAGCTCCAGCACTGGGTTAGCAGCTTGAAAGGCACCAGTGGTATACAGGGAGAAACTGAAGTCTCTGGCACCAAGGCAAGCAGAGGCCATTGACCCTTTTCTGAACACTCTCCTGACTGAGCTAACAGGCTGGTGCCATAGCTGAGACTCCATCAACCTGGCTAACACTGTTTGACCTGCCCTAGAGATGCCCTGAGACTCTGCCCCACCCAACTTACAGGCCCACCCAAGCTGCTTTTCCATATGAATGGCTGGCCTTGGCTTATGCTTCATAACTTCCTAAATACTATCACACAAGCAACAGCTGGCATACTGAGCCCTAGGCTGGGCACTAGCAGCAGCCAGCCTAGATTCAAGGTTTGGGTTCACCTGGGAATCTCCAAGCCCAGCACAAGTAGCAGTCATCTCAGATTGCTTTATAGCTCATGCAGGGTGGCCCCAGAAAGAACACAGGTGGGGGCTGATCTAGGCACCACCCAGGAAACCACAGGGCCAGTGCAACCAGTGGACAGCTACAAACCACATCAGAGTACCACCATTCTGCCCCTGTACAGCTGATCCTCCACGGAGGGCAGAGGGTGGTGGTCAGTGATCATGGCCAGTCCTTGCAGCTGACTGGCCTGTGTAAAACCCTACCATTGACCTAGCAACAACAACCAAGTCTCAACTACAAGAAAAATTGGGACAACTGTAATAGCATAATCAATAAAATATAATAAAAAATGTTTCTTGCATGTTATAAAATTAAGCTTTAAATGACAATGTATGCTTTTTAAAAATTTTTTTAAAATAGCTTTGGCTGGTGTGGCTTAATGGATTGAGTGCTGGCTTAGAAACCAAAGGGTGGCTGGTTCGATTCCCAGTCAGGGCATATGCCTGGGTTGCATGCCAGTACAGGGTGCATGAGAGGCAACCACACATTGATGTTTCTCTCCCTCTCTTTCTCCCTTTCCCTTTGTCTAAAAATAAGTAAATAAAATCTTTTTAAAAATTAAAATTTCAGCCTACACAAAGGGCACACCCAGTTTGGGTGAAAAGGGAGGCTGTGCTACTGGATCCTTCAGGACACCTACGTACTGCATTAAGCCACGCTACCAAGACAGGGAGTCAGAGCAGCTCTACCTAATACATAGAAACACACACAGGGAGACAAAAATGGCCCAAATGAAAGAACAGGTCAAAATCCCAGAAAAAGAACTAAACAAAAGGGTGATAAGCAATCTAGCAGATGCAGAGTTCAAAACACTGGTTATAAGGATACTCAAGGAACTTAGTAAGGACCTCAACAGCATAAAAAAGATCCAGTCAGAAGTGAAGGATACACTAATCAAAATAAAGAATAATTTACAGGGAAACAACAGTAGAGTGAATGAGGTTCAGAATCAAACCAATGATTTGGAACATAAGGAAGAAAAAAACAACCAATCAGAACAACAAGAAGAAAAACAGGTCCAAAAAAATGAAGATAATATAAGCAGCCTCTGGAATAACTTAAAGAGGCCCAACATTTGCATCATAGGTGTGCCAAAAGAGAAGAGAAAGACCAAGAAATTGGAACTCTATTTGAAAAAATAATGAAAGAAAACTTCCCTGATTTGGTGAAGGAAATAAACATGCATGTCCAGGAAGCACAGAATCCCAAACAAGACGGATGCAAAGAGGCCCAGTCCAAAACACATCACAATTAAAATGCCAAATGTTAAAGACAGAGAGTCTTCAAAGTAGCAAAAGAAAAGCAGTTAGTTACCTACACGGGAGTGCCCGTAAGACTGTCAGCTGATTTCACAAAAGAAACTTTGCAGGCTGGAAGGGTTTGGCAAGAAATGTTCAAGGTCACAAAAAGCAGGGACCAACAGCCAAGATCACTGTACCCAGCAAAGCTATCATTAAGAATCTAAGGGCAGATAAAGAGTTTCCCAGACAAGATAAAACTAGAGTTCATCCTCACTGAATCATTATTATACGAAATGTTAAAGGGACTGATTTAAGAAAAAGAAGTTCTAAAATATGAACAATAAAACAGCAATAAATACAAATCTATCAACAACTGAATCCAAAAAACAAACTAAGCAAACAAGAAGAACAGAGACAGAATCATGGTTACCAGAGAGGAGGGGATTGAAGGGGAATGGGTGAAGAGGTGAGGGGATTAAGAAGTACAAAAAGGTACTCACAGAATAGCCATGGGATGTGAAGTACACTATAGGAAATGGAGTAGCCAAAGAACTTACACACATGAGCCAAGGACATGAACAATGGTGTGGGGATGGCCTGAGGGTGTGATGATGCTGGGTGTAGTGGGGCAAAGGGGGAAAAGTGGGACAACTATAATAGCATAACTAATAAAATATAATTTAAAATGTTTATTTTTTGTTATAAAATCAAGCTTTAAATGACAATGTATGTATTTTTTAATTTTTTAAAATAAAATGTTATGATTTGACATATATACATCTGTGAAAATATTACCACTGTCATCAAGCCTGTCAAAATTTTAAGCTGGAAAGAAAACCATAATGTCTACCACACTTTTGTTTTTTATTGATCTGAGAGAGAGAGAGAGAGAGAGAAAGAGAGAGAGAGAAACATCAATTTGAGAAACAAAGAGAGAGAGAGAGAGAGAAACATTCATTTGTTGTTGTACTTTTTATGCATTTACTGGTTGATTTTTGTATGCGCCCTGACTGGGGATCAAACCCTCAACCTTGGTGTATCAGGGCGACACTCTAACCAACTGAGCTATCTGGCCAGGGCCAATCTCTACGAGTCTTTGATTTCCTACTGAAAATATCTATTTGCTGCTACCAGAAAAAAGTGAGTAAATTCTAGACAGGCAAAACCTGTCAGTGTCAGATAGACACTGAAGGTAAGGCAGGAAAAGAAACTGCACGAAGAAACTATCACTTATAAAGTAGCTTCCATATCAGTTATCTATTGCTGCATTATAAACCACCCCTAAAATTACTGCCTTGTTCATGATTCTGTGCGTCAGCAATTTGGGTTGGTGTAACCTGGGTGTTTCCTCTGCAGGTCTTACCTGGAGTCATTCATCTGTCTTTAGTCATCTGGGGTCTTTACTGTGGTTCAATGGTCTGAGATGGCCTCACTAACTTGTCTGGCCACTGGCCAGTTGGACATAGGCAGGCTGCTTGCTGGGCATACTTTGTTATCTTTTAGGCTTTGTAATGGGCTACTTCAGGCTTGTTCACCTCTCAGTCTCAGGTTTACAGCCACAGACAGAAGGGGGTCAGCCCTTTTGTGCAGGCACATTTTAAACTTTTATTTGTATCACATTTGCTCATGTCCCATTGGCTAAGCCCAGACTCAAGGAGTGAAGGAAAAATCCCTTGATGGGAGGTGCAAAGGGACTTGCACATAAATGGGGGGAAAATTATTGCAGCCATGTTTGTAAACTAATGGCTACTCCTACCCTCTATTTAATATATATATTTATTTAGTAAATGTTATGGGTCATATGCTAAGTTCTAGGTCTAAAGAGAACACAGGCACATCATCTGTACTCAAGAAGATCTGGTTTAGTAAAGAACACAGACAACTAAGCTAACATCACAATGCAGTGCAATTGGAGCTATAAGATTTAGAGGATACTGTGCTGGAAGGTGGGAAGGCACATGACTCACACTGGGTGAGGGACAGGAAGGCTCCCTAGAGGAAGTGACTACAGAAGACAGTCTTGGTCCCTCTTAATTTGCCCTCTCAGTGGGTAGAGAGGGAGGGGAAGGAAGGGGGAAACATTGAGAAATGAAGTGAAAGAACTAGGGCTGCTATCAGCCTTCAACCTTCAACCACCCTCCTTTCACACATTAAGTGTGAAATTAAAAATTAAGATGGAAGCCTAGAGTTAAGCAGGACAACAACATAAAAATGTCAAGACCACTTTTCCTGAAGCTCCTCAGTGACTCAGTCTCATCAGATTTTCCTTAAAAGACCCTTTGTCAAAGTGATTTTCCAGAGAAATACTGTGGACAGAGTGGCTAATGCTTATAGTTTTGGGCCTGGAGCACTAATAGAAAATAGTCTTTTCTATTTATTCTCAGAGATGCCACCCAGCACAAGTTACTGGAAGAAGGCTATGACCAGCATCACAGCCAAATGTCTTAAAGCAAAGCAGGAGAATGAGGAGGAAAATGTACCAGTGGTACAAAGTGCATGGTGCTCAATAAATGCTGATTTTTAAAAATGTTTGGAAGGAAGGATGCACAGCTAACAGGTGTTTGTATTTACCTCTGGTCTGGTCACTGGAATTTAGGGGAAGTGGGAACTTTCATGATTTTTTATATTTACCTCTATATCATTTGAATATTTAACGGTCAGCAGACAGTACTGCTAGTATTGTAAGTTTAAAGACTTTGAGAAGAGAGCCAAAGGTTTGAAACATTACCACCTGATACTACTACTACCAATAAAAATAAGTCTTAGTGTTTAGTTGGTATGTGCTAAGTATTTTTTCAGTATTTAAGACATCGCTAACTCTGTTAGGCACAATCATTTTTCTTGTTTTACAGATTAGGAAACCAAAATTCAGCTAAATTGCATAATCTGTCCAAGGAGACACAGCCAAGAAATATCAGAGCAAGAGTTTGACTCTGGGTTGTCTGGCTTGAGAGTCTACTCATAATCACTGCACTATAGTAAGACACTACTATCAGCTGGGGGAAGGGACAAATATTCCTGGAAATCTGAGATTAAGGTCCAAAACAGCAAGTATAATTTCTTTAAAGCTCATGTTTTACTCTTAAACTTCATTAGAAGTTACTTTCTGTCTCATAATGCAAGTATATTTGTTTGAAAATAAAAGCATGCAACTTATTTGCCATTGAGGCAGATGAACACTCCAGGAAGATGCCGCATTGTCTATCTCAGGGCTTCACACATCCTGGACACACCACTATGTACATCCGGAGAACTGTTCACGACAGGTTGAGAAACTCAGAAAAAATCAGTTCTATGTTGCTTCTGGCATCCTCTGGGACATCATCTAGGTCTGAATGTTTTCCTAAGATCCTGAAAGAGATCAAATGTTAGTTGACTCTGGTCTCCAGTTACAGTTCAGGGGATATATTCTTCCTATTAAGTAAAGCACACCAATGACCTGTCTGGTGACAGCTGACAGGTTGGGAGACCTGCTGACCAGGGTGTGACATTCCTCAGGCTGGCCCTGGCTGACTGTGACTTGGTCAGCTGTTCCGTATAGTTCACAGCCCACTTTCTAAGAATCTACACACAGTGACTGCTGCAATGATAACAGTTCAATCCAAACCAGTAAATGCAAAAGTTCATACACACACACACACACACACACACACACACACACACACACACACGGGAGATAGGAAGTGGTAATGGTTGCACACCATTGTGAATGTAATTAAAGCCACTGAATCACACACTTAAAAACATTTAAAGTGGCCAATTTTATGTTACATATCTTACCACAGCAATAAAATGGTAAAAACAAGCAAACAAACAAATTTATCCACAGCAAACAATATTTGGTCTGGGTCTCAAGAATTTTCTGGGGTTGGGGAATGGTAAGTGTTTCAGGGGAATGGAACTATTAACCAAGGGGAAAGCAAATGTAACCCTGTAACCTCTCGCTGAAATCCCTTCAATGTCTCCTCATTACTCTTGGGATAAAGACCAAAAGTCTTAATATCTTATGAGGCCCTATGTGGTCATCTTTCTGATCTCATTTTGTGCTACTTCTCTCCTTGCCTTTCCTGTCCCAGCCACCCTGGCCTTTCTTCTCTTCCTTTCAACACACAAAGCTCCTTCCCACTTCAGGGCCACTGCAAAGGGACTTTTTCCCTTTGCTTGAAAACCTTTGACATCCTACTCCATTCTTGGCTAACTCAATACAAGCATTACTTCCTCAGAGAAGTCCCCAGTATGGGTCAGAGTCCATGTTATATATGCTGATAAAACCACATATTTTCCCATTGTAAATGAAAAATCACAGAAAAAATCCAAATAACAGGGGCTTAAACAGAACTAAAGCTCATTTTGCTTTCACATTCAGAAGTCCTGGGCCCCTCCATGGTGACTGAAGCTCAGGTTTCTTCTATCATTTTGTTGCACTACACATGGCTTTCATTCCCAAAGTTGTCTCATGATTCAAGACAGCAACTGGAACTCCAGCCATTAGGTCCACGTTCCCACAAGCAAGAAGAAGAAGGAGGAGAAGACAGTAAGCCTCTCCCTTTAAAGACATTTTTTGGAAGTTGTACATACCAATTTTGCTTACACGCCATAATTTAGCCACATGACCACACCTAGCTGCCAGACGCTGATAAACGTGTTCGTTATTGTAGGTAAACATATGTATACCTAGAAGTGGACATTCACTTATACTACTCATAAAGAAGGGGAGAATGGACAGCACAGAATAGAACATTTCTATCATTGCAGAAAGCTCTAGTGGACTGCCCTGGTCTCTAACACAGATCAAAAATTTACAATGCATGGGCCAAATTTAGTTCACAGCAGTAAAGCATGATGATTAAGAATAGTTTCTGGAGCCAGATGCCTGAGTTCAAGTCCTGCTCTGCCACTTATTAATCATATGACTTTGGATAACTTAATTTCTGTGCCTCAGTGTTCTCATCTGTAAAGTGGAGATAATGATAGTAACTACTTTATAGGTTGTTATATACACCAAATAATTGATACTTATAAAGTACTCAGGAAAGTACTGGACACATAATAAGTGCTGTTAAATACTTTGATTTGCTTGTTAGTTACTAACAAATGAAATTGAAATCAAAATTAAAATCTAGACTTCTGGCTTCCTTTTTTCCCTTTTGCAAGGCCTGGCAACCCTGGCTCACATCATTCCTGGTATCCTATGACTGGCCAGAACAGAGTAGCAGCTGACCAGTTAAGATGGAGCATAAACTGTTCCGTTGCCCGCACACATGTTCTTTTGGGGCAGGTGTTGCATCAGCCCCTCTCAGAGCTGGCATCTTTTTCTAATTTGCACAAAGACACACTGTAGGCTAGTGGGAAGCCCTGGCAAAGGTGGCAAGCACAGGGACATCAAAACAATGTCTCAAGGAGGGAGAATAGCAGGTGGTTATCCAGGGCACTGATATCTAATGTTCAGTTTTAAGCTGCAACCCAAACTGTCAAGTGTTGTGATTCCGTATTTCAAATCTTCGATGAAGTTTGCTGCACACAAAGTCTGAGGTGAGTAGCACAGCATTTTTGGTGAAATGAAGGAATGAGATTGTCCAGCAAGAAACAAAAGATGATGATGAAAACAGTGAAGACTGAAAATTTTGTAGTCTCTAGAACAGTGAGCCCCTTGAAAAATCTTAGGAGCTTATTTGAGGGTGGGCACCAGAGTATGTGGAACAGAGGCTAGAATCCTTGTATTTGAATAATTAGGAAAGCATGACTTTTTAAGGCTGGAAATATTGGCAATCGCCTGAGGCAGGTATCCGGGTTATAGACTAATACACTTTGAGGAGAGGGAACAGAGAATCAGACAATTTACAACTTTGTAATTCCCTTTTATTTCTTAGTACATCATGAATATCTTTTCATGCCATTCTTCTTTTATGTCAATGATTCTCACGGAGGGGAGCGGTCCTATCAGAACCCAGGTGCTTCTTCAAGCCACACAGGTGTAAGAGTCAGGAATCAGGTAAAAGAACAAAATCACTTCCAGTGTTTAAAAACAGAATAGATTCAACACAAAGATTAAGTGATGACCAAACCCCTGGAAGAGCGAGAGCAGTAGGTTCAAGATTTGCTTTCATCAACGACTCCAAGAACGACTCCCAGGCAGCCATTCCCTTTGTTACTTTCAAGAAGCTGAGTTCTAGGACATGCTATTCTAGCTACAATACAGGTACCAGAAAGCTGGGACCAGGAGGCCGCTGTCACCAGCCCAACGTGGACACTGGAATGTGGCATTCTGCCACTGCTGCCCTCAGAATTTCCTCTCAACACACTTGAACCTGGAGATGGGACACTGGCAATCTCATTTCAAGAATATGGCATGACCTCTACCTCACTTCCACTTTTCAAAACTCACAGAAATGCATCTAAGTGGCAGGACCTAATTTGCACCCAGGATCCTAGCTGCATGGAATGTAGCTTCATCTTTTCACCCTCTGTAGCACAGGAAGACCCCTGGAATCAATGCTGATTCAACCATATCCTACACAGAGATTCTAGAATGTCACTTCTAGGAAATCACCATTTCTGTTGTGCACAGAGCTATTCTTTCTTCCCTGCTACCCATGTCCCCTTTCTCTAATGATAGTCCCCTATTTTCCTTTTGAGAACCACTCTTCCCACTTGCAGTCCATGTCAGTGGAGGAGGTTGACCCCAGACACCAGTCCCAGGAGAGAGCACATGTCCCAGCCCTGGGCAACTAGTGCACTCCATCTCCTATTCTTGCTCAGTGTGTCATCCTTCAGAGGATATGTTAAGGGATGGATATCACCCCCCTGGAGACATCAGGAAGAGAAGGGACAGACATTTGTCTTGGACTGTTGAGAAATTTACCAACCTAAGAGCTGGGGGCAGAATACTATGATTCACTGTCACTTTCTGCTCTGAGATTTGGCAACTGCCTGGCCTGTGTCATGCAGATAAGCAAGTCATTCATAGGTGTGTTTCAGAATTTTAAACTACCTATAAAAAATACAATGCTGATTTGAAATATTCTGCCCTTTAATTAAATGAAACACTAGATCACAGCCTCAGTATACTACCTTCACATTCAGCCTGAACTTTTCCCCAACACACACACACTCGCACATACATTCTAGCTCTGCCTTTCACCTTCTCTTAATCTGCCCCCTCTAGCTTGGGATTTCTACTCCTCAGTACCAACATCCACAGATGCTGGTCACTCATCTCTCCAGGAACTGGACAAAAGAACACTAAACTAAAAAAAAGGAGGAAAGAGAGGTAGAGATAGTTATCTGCTTAAGAAGTTCCTGGCAATTGATTGTGCCTAGAGACACAAACCTGTTTTCCATGGAGTTCAGTCTTGTTTGGCTGAGGGCCTGGACCAACTATAATGAAAGTAGCTGTGAATGAGACCAGAGGGCTGGCTCTGAATCTGGACAGAAATGTGACCCTGGGTAATTTCTCTGGGCCTCAGTTTCTCATTTGTAAAATAAATGGGTTGAGCCCATTTATTTCTAGTTTTATTTCTAGTTTATATTCTAGTTTTAGTGGTTTACAGTCATACATCGGGCCAGTGTTGATTGGAGGGTGAGATGACATAAGACATAAGACAGTTTACTTTAGGAATACTCCATTTGTAAAGAAAATAAACAGAATTACATTAAAGAGCTCTGAGCCAGAAGCCAGGAAACCTGTGCTCTGGTACTTGCTACATCATGAACTCTGCATCATTGGGTAAGTCGTTTGGTTTCTCTGTGCTATAAAGGGAGAGGCTTGGAGCAGATGATGTCTAATGGCCTTTCCAGCTATGAGATCCTATATGAAGACACTGCTGGGGAAATAAATAAGAGGGGAAAGTGAACGCCCTCTGTGGGTGAAGGAGTTGCACCTGACGGGTTTGTCTGCCTCCTGCATTCATGGGAGTCTTCCCTGCCCTTTGTGTCTCCCTCACTTCCAATGGCCAGGTTTATAGAGCTGGCACATTTGAGACCCAAACCAGCTGAATGAGCAGGGCCTCCAGTTCTGCTGAGTCCTCCCATGGCTGGAGGCCAAGGGTTGAAGACCAGACTTTCCAAGCAGCTTATCAGGGCACATTACTGGCCCAGCCCAGGTGACTTCTTGGCAGTGGACTTTGTTTGATCTATTAAGTGCCCCAGAAGTGACACTTTGGTTGACACCCTCATCCATACCAGGCCCTGTGCTGCAGGGGACTTGTGACCTCTAAGTCTGGGTAAAGTGAAAGTCAGTAAGGGGAAACTGTCCTTGGAGATTTTCCAGACTGGGACACTTCAGAGAGGTGTCACAGGCAAGACTCAGTTTTTTAAAAAATGTAGACTAAGGAAGCCTAGTGGGAATAGAAGAGGGGCTTATGGGAGGAGATACAGAGTGAGGAATTCTGGAGTTATCCACCAGAAAGAGCAAGGCTTAAGCTGAGTGAAGTGAAAAGATGCATGGAGTCCAAGAAATTTATTTCAGCTAGACCTTCATATGAATAACAGATTAAAATGTATAAAATAACATTCGAAGCAGCCTAATTACATATACTACCTTCCAGTAACTTTCCCCCGATTTTAAAAGTAAAAAATACATATCCTTGGCTGGTGTGGCTCAGCAGATTGAGTGCCAGCCTGCGAACCAAAGGGTCAGCAGTTCGATTCCTGGTCAGGTCACATGCCTGGGTTGCGGGCCAGGCCCCCAGCTGGGGTCACGTGAGAGACAAACACACATTGACGTTTCTCCCTCATCTTTCTCCCTCCCTTCCCTTTTCACAAAAATAAATAAATAAATAAATAAAATCTTTTTTAAAAAAATAGAAGTAAATATATATATATATATGAAAAAGAATAACTAAGAAAAAAGAGAGCAGCTATAATTCCACCACCTAGTAATAACCACTATTAATATGTTGGTACGTTTTCTCCTGGTCTTTTTTTAAAAGATTTTATTTATTTTTAGAGAGGGGGGAAGGAGAGAAACATTGATGTGAGAGAAACATCTATCCGTTGCCTCTTATAGGCAGCCTGTCCACAGGCGAAACCCACAGCCCAGGCATGTGTCCTGACCAGGAATCGAACTGGCAACCTTTTGCTTTGCAGGATGGTGTCCAACCAATTGAGCCATACCAGTCAGGGCCTAGTCTTTCATATATAAGTACACAATGTAACTTTTTAAAAGATTTTATTTATTTATTTTTGAGAGAGAGGGGAAGGAAGAGAGAGACGGAGAGAAACATTGATGTGAGAGAGAAACATCAATCACTTGCCTCTCGAACAAACCCTGACTGGGGACCGATCCTGCAACCCAGGCATGCGCCAGACCCAGAATCGAACCAATGACCTTTTGCCTCACAGGAGAACATCCAACCAATGGAGCCACACTGGTCAGGGCACACAATATGATTTTTAAAGGGACAATACTGTATGTACTTTTTTCTAATCTGCTCTTACCACTGGATATTTTTTCTTCTCAGTCAATATTGATTCTTGTCATTTAAAATCACTGCATAATATTAGATCATGTGGATGTACTATTTTTAATAATCTTTTATCACTAGATATGCAAATATCTATTTTTAACCATTACAATCATTCTTCTTTGAATCTCTTAGGGCATACATATACCCTTATTCATCTGTCCAATTATTTCATTCAGATAAATCCCCAAAAGTAGAAGTGCTAGGTCAAAGTGTATTATATATATTGACATATTGACAAATTTCCTTGCAGAAAGATTGTACTAATTTATTTTCTACCACCAGTGTCTCTGATGCTTGATCACCCTGAGTTAACAGCTTTGGCACTTTTTGTATTAAGACCGTGGCTGTACATCTCTTCTTTAACATCAAAATTTTACAGATTTTATTCTTTGATTCAGCAATTCCACTTCTGGGAAAATGTTTAAAGAAAATATTTAAATTATACATACATAAAGGGAGGGAGGGATAGATAGATAGACAGATAGATAGATAGATAGATAGATAGATAGATAGATAGATAGATAGGCAGGGGCTGTGACTAAGCCAAATGTTTTGGACACTGTCCCTGTGGACCAGAAAGGGTACCCTTTATTGTGTCAGGGCATTCTCCTCATCTTTGCTTGTTGAAGAAGAATGGGTAAGCAATTATTCCTAGTTCCTTGGACAGTGTCAGGTTGTACAGAGGGTGAATCACTTGCTTATACCACTCTCCCTAGACTCTAGAACCTCCCTCACCTTCCTTAATGACATCAGATCTTAGCTCATATATAGTTGTCAGCCCTACCCTGTCTGTCAAAGGTCATTGGTGACATGTGCCCAAGTATTTTTGCAGCATTAGTTATGAGGCAGGATAATGGGATGATAACCAATGTGTTCTTTCCCCTCCTTTGGGTTGTGAGATTAGAGACTACCTAAAGAAGCTGTTAGTAAAGGACCGCAGAAGAAAGTCAACAAAATCTCAGCTTTTAAACTCACAAACTACATATTCAAGTATAAGAGTGAATGAAGAGACCTGTCAAAACATGTCAAAAATCCCTGGCTGGTGTGGCTCAGTGGATTGAGTGCTGGCCTACAAACCGAAATATTGTGGGTTCAATTCCCAGTCAAGGCACATGCCTAGGTTGCAAGCCAATGTTTCTCTCCCCCTCTTTCTCCCTCCCTTCCCTTCTCTCTAAAAGTAAATAAATAAAATATTTTTAATTGAAAAATATCAAACAATAGTCAAAACTGATTTTCCCCACCTCCACTCTAGAAAAGATAAAACTTATTAGATAGAGAAAACAGGTGGAAAGTGTGAAGAAGAAACATAACAGCAAGGACTGTTACCTGGCCCCATCTGAAGTTCAATAAACACCCCAGTTCAATTAACTGGGGATTGAAAAGACCTTGATTCCTAGGCAATGCCTAGGCAGGCAGCAAGCCTCATAGGCAAATCTCCTATGTTTATGGTGCAGATTCTATGTAGTAGAAATGACTGTTTGGCATCTCTAGGCTTGAGATAAGTAACAGAAGATCCTCCCAGCTTCTGGGGGGTCGGAGGCAGGGGAATGTCCTGGCTGAGTTAGGAGGAGGCCACATGGACACATGAGTACGTGGCTACACATTAGCATATTGCCAGCATAGAGGAAGGATCCTTCCCAAATCTCACTCACACGCCACTACTGCCACCTTTCTAGGAGCCAGGCAGGGACAGTTCTCCTTTTATACTGGAACAGGAGGCTACCCTGAGGCAATGAAGGGAAAGTTCAAGAAGTGGTTGTCCCCTCTCCAGTTACTCATCAGCAACAGAGAGGTAGGTGAAGGGTTGGGAAGAGTAGAAAGGTTCTGATTATAATTGAGTTTAACTAGAAGGACTTGATTATGTTTTTTACTTCTAGAAATCTGGGGCTTAAGAAAGAAATTTATTCAGTTATAGAAAAATAAAGGAAGTTATTTTTTCTTGAATTCATACAACTGTGAAATTTTTAAAAAGATTTTATTTATTTATTTTTAGAGAGAGGGGATGTGAGAGTGAAAGAGAGGGAGGGAAACATCGATGTGTGAGAGATACGTTAGATTGGTTGTTTCTCATACATGTCCCAACCAGAGACGTGGCCCACAACCCAGGCATGTGCCCCAACTGGGAATCGAACTGGCAACATCTTGGTTTGTGGGCCAATGCCCAACCCACTGAGCCACACCAGTGAGGGCTGACCTTTCTTTTACAATAGTGAAAACACTGGAAAAACTGAAGTATCCAACAAGAGGGGAACAGTTGCAATCATTTACTGTTTACAAATACTATAAAATAATATTAAAATGTTTATGATATAAAGTGAAAAAGCAGAATGTAAAAATGTACATCCTTTTTTATTACAACAATGTTTAAAAGAAAAACTTTTTAAATATAGCTGAAATAAAATTTGGGAAATAAACATACAAAAACATTAAGTGGTTGTCTTTGAATGGGAAAGCAGTGGATAATTTTTTCTTCTTTTTACTTTTTCTTGATTCTCTTCCAGGAACATACTTTTCTTTACAATCAAATTTATGTATTTAAATATATATATATGTGTGCATGTTATCTTAAGCATGGCTTGATCCATGGCCTAGAGCTTTGAAGAGGTTGGAGGAAATAGAGAGGAAGGTAAAAGGGATTTTTCCAGGCCCTGTTGAACACTGTTTGGCTCAGTGACTGAAGCGGTCATCAGTTACCTCCTTCTGACTGCCTGGTAAGTAAATGTCGGGTGATCTCATGGACAGAATGAGCCATGAAATGATAGGCCATGATGAATGGGAGCCTCTGTTCATGAGAAATACAGGAAAACTCATACACATTCAATTTTCTGTCAGTGGTTCGCACCGTGTGATTCTCAGGTCAGCAGTCTCAGCATTGTTTTTTAGAAATGCAACTTCTCTGACCCCTTCCTAGACCCACTAAGTCAAAACTTGTGGAGTGGGATCCACCAAGGTATATTCTAACAAGCCCTCCAGGGCATTCTGATGCCTGCTAAAGTTTGAGAACCATTTTATTTTTCTAAGTTTTATTTTAATTTATTTTAAGATTAAGTTTTTTAAAATAAATGTTTTATTTTTAATAGTTTTAGACTTACAGAAAAATTTCAAAGATAATACAGAGAATTCCATATATCCCCCACCCAGTTTTTCCTCCTACTCACATCTGACATTAATATGGTACATTTGGACAACCACTCTTCTAACGAATAATCACTGATGAGCTCACTTTAGATTTGTCACTGGGGTGGGCATCAGTCCTGAGGCTGCAAGGAGCAGAGAGAGGTGCTGATGATCACCGTCACCTCTGTTCACATTTGAATAAGACTTTAAGGTGGTTTATTTCATTTACTCCTCAGTAGATGCCTTTGAAATAGGCCAAGGAATTTATCTCCTCTTTACAAATGAAAAAAACTGAAGATCAGAAAAATTAAATGATTTGCCCAAGATCACACAACAAATAACTGATATTTATTTTACTTTTCCAATAGGCCAACTCTTATTGATAATATATCAATAACATATCAACAGCAAGTATATATTTTCTCATTTGAACTTCACATAAATCTTGTAAGGTAAGTACCAGTGTTATATCTTCATTTTACAGACAAGAAAACTGAGGCACAGAAAGACTAAGTAACTTACTCTTGGACATACAGCTTTTTAAAAAAAAAGTTTCAAATAGTGGTGGTTTTTTTTGTTTTTGGTTTTTTTTTTTTACAGTTTACATTCAATATTATTTTGCATTAGTTTCAGGTGGACATACAACTTTAAATAAAGGAACTGCAATTAAAACTTGGGAAGTCTGATTCTAGGGCAGGTGTTCATAACCATTGAGCTACAGAGTAAGTATAATGCCTTTGAAATGTTTCAGCTTGGCTAGACTAAATTACATTTCCTGGAGCTCCCTTTTCAGTATGTTTCCAGCTAGCATGAGCCACAAAAGAGTTTCCTGGGGCAGCTCTGGAATGCAGGAATGAAGCAGCAGCTATTTTGTAGCTCACGTATGTTGTGGATTATCTGCTGCCTCACCTCATGGACGTGAGGCGGCACCCATGCATGTAACCACTTTTCCTTCCCTTGAATCTTCCTTCAGCTTCTCTGAGTTCTGGGCCAGGCATGGGTGTTTAGCTCTGTGCAAAGGGCCCTGGCCTCTGCAGGACACCCAAACCATCAACTCTAGAGGCCATAAGAACTGACACTGGCTTCGGTCAATCCTCATGGGCTCCAGGTCAAGCCTGTGAGTTCTACCTTATTTTTATGCTCCTTCACATTATATCCATTTTCTACTTCCAGCTGCCTGCTCTGTGGACCTCAAGTTTCTCTGTCAGACATGAAGACAACAGCCTTGTTCATGAGTCCAACACTTCAAAAGGCCAAAACTCAAAATGTCAGAGTTTAGAGTAAGGAAAGGTTTATTAATCAAGAAGGCACCAACAGCTCCGGCTGGTGTAGCTCAGTGGGTTGAGCATTGGCCTGAGAACCAAAGGGTCACTGGTTGGATTCCCCAGTCCAGGCACATGCCTGGGTTGCACGCCAGGTCCCCAGTAGGGGGTGAACAAGAGGCAACCACACATCGATGTTTCTCTCCCTCTTTCTCTCTCCCTTCCCCTCTGTCTAAAAATAAAATAAATAAAATCTTAACAACAACAACAAAAAGACACCAACAGAGAAGATGGGAGATCTAGTGTTGCCTCAAATCATCTTACTCACAGGAGAAGGTTAAGGAATTTTAAGGGGCTCAGGGAAACAGGTATGCAGAAGTGCTGGTGGGGCAAGTTTTACTTGGAGGACCTTGGAACTCAACACCAGATCTTCCTGGACAACGTGGACCCTTGGCTTCTGAAAGGATTCAGATGTTCAAGTTCCAATTATGTCCTGGTCCCTTGTTTTGTTGGGGAGGTACCAAGACTTTGTCTCTGGGTGCAGCTGGATATCGAAGTTCTCTCCATTGCACATGCTTCAACTGCATGACTTGCAGTTTTAGTCTGTTGTTTGTGGGATGTAACCATGCTAAAGGAAAGATTATGGTTTTAAATACATATATCAGAAAGGAAAAAAGGCTAAGAATCAATGTTTGAAGCATCCATGTCGAGAAAGTTTTTTAAATGACAGATTAAACCCAAAGAACGTGAAAGAATAAATAATTAAAATAAGAGCAGCCCTGACCAGTGTGGCTCAGTTGCACGGCCTGCAAAGCTGGAAGTCACCAGTTTGATTCCGGGTCAGGGCACATATCTGGGTTGCAGGCCTGGTCCCTGGCTGGGGCAGTGTGAGAGGCAACTGATTGATGATATTTCTCTCACACATTGATGTTTCTCTCCCTTTCTTCCCCTCTCTCTTAGAATACAAAATAAAATCTTTTTTTTTTAAGATAAGAGCAGAACTTAATGAAGTAGAAAGCAAACATACAAATAGAGAACATTAATAAAGATAAATGTTGGTATTTCAAAGAAACTAATTGCTAAAACTTTGGTACAATTGATTAAAAAAAAAGAGAGGTTTAAGTAACCATTATCAGGGATAAAAATAAAAAAGGGATAGCACTACAGAATATACAGATATTTTAAGTGAGATTACAAACAACTTTATCCTAGTAATTTCTACATTTTGTTGAAATGGGAAAATATTTAATACTATAAAAATAAAACTCCCAAAAATGAACACAAGAAGAAATAGAAAACCTAGATCATTCTATACAAGCAACTCTAGGCCCAAATGGTTTTATCTCTGAATTCTACCAAAATATTTACAGAAGAAACAATGCTAATTTTGTAGCACTAACTTCATCTCCAGGCCTCAGTTTCCTCATCTGTAAAGGACATGTTTAGACCAACCAAGCTCAGTGTCTGCCTTTGATATCTCTCTTGGTGCCCCTTCTGCCAGGCCCTGGTCCCAGGGTGAAGTTGAAAACTTTTGGCTTTAATGGGAAAAAATTTCTTAATTCTGTGGGTTAGGACCTACTGACCATCACTGGATGAATGGGAGTCACCCGGGTCCTGTTCGCTATGCTCTATCATTCGCTATGGAGGTTTCTATTCGAACTGAGATGGGTTCTCTTCCAGTAGTCCCATAATCCCCACCACTATCCTTTACTCCCAGGGGGCCATAGGAAACTTAAAAGTGTCCTGTAAAAAGAACCCCAGGAATAAGGGTACATAGGGTCATGGGTGTAATATTTATTTCAAAACCTGCAGGTTTACCCCTTTAAGTATCAGAACTTTATTTTAACCATCTCGCTTAGGAAATTGTGCTAAGTCTCTTACATCCAGTACTTCTTCCTAAGTATTGGTTAACAGGCATACATTCTTCAGTTCTTTCTTCAGACTACGGGGACATAGTGATGAGTATCAGTTCTTGTAATCTCAGTGATGCAAAATGTAATGCTTCGCTCCTGCACCAACTACATCTTTCCCATTTTATATGATTTTTTAATTCTTGTCTGCCTTAAAATTTTTTTTCTCCCTACATTTCAGGCTGTTTGCAATCACTTTAGGTATTATGAATGTGTTTTCTTAGCAGCTGCAGATCCCCTTTCTCCTCTGCTGCTTCTATTTTTCTGTGAGTTAAAAAAAAAAGAGAGAGAGATTATCGGGCATGTTAATTTTATGTGTAAACTAAAAACTCCATTGAAGAAAAAAAATTTTATTTAGATTTTAGCCTATGTACACACTCTCTCCCTCTTCAATCAAGCAGCTAATGGTCTTGTGCTACTAGTCTCAGGGAGAATTTGTGGCTGCTATTAATGAAATTGGGGTTGAGAGAGATGAATTTCCTCTGACCTTATGACTTAGGCCCTTGAACTTGGATGGAAAAAAATTACATTTTGCTTTTCATTAATCTGTATCTGAAATGTAGCATTTCCTTCCATTATGAATGTAGGCAACAAACCACGGTTGTATTGACAGTACCCTTGCCTTTTTCATCAGCAGAAATCAGCTATTTTCATATCCTATTATGGTTGTTGTAATATGTTCCAATATTGTTAACATTTATCACTACTTCAAAAGTATGAAGCCATTAGATCTATCACTAGATTTAGTATTCAACTTTAAAAAAAGCATACATTACTATATCATGTCTATTTTTAAAATATTTTGATAATCATATATACAGCAATATTTCTCCCCAGGCTGGTGGAAGGAAATAAGGAAAGACCAGGGAGGGTTATGAAACTGAGAGCAAGACCACTGTGTCCCTGGGGAGGCATGGCTACTCACTGCATGCATGGACTATGTTCCATGCCACCAAGTTGCGAATGGAAACAGTGGACAGAGCCACTGTACCCTGCAGGGATAAATGCCTGAGGGCCTAATGACCCCTCCCAACAAAAGCCCTCTCAAAACTGTGCAAAACTAATGGGGCACCCCCAAAACTACATTCTATTTTTCATACAACTGAGTTGGAGGGCTGAAGTTTGTGGCAGCTCTAAAGACTCCTCTAGTCAGTCACTAAAAGGCATAGCTTCAATTACAGGATTTCTGTGCATTGTAAACACAAACAGCATGGAAAAATTTAAATGTATGTGTTCAGATTGTATGATGTAGCCTGGACTTGCTATGCATACTGTAAAGTTAAATTAAAAAAGAACTCCCCTTTGTGTTATAGTCAGGCAGTCTCATATATGACAGTCAAATAATAATAAAAAACAAAATAAAACAAGCTCCAGCTGGGTTCCTCAGGAGCCTTTGACAGAATCCTGCATAGAGACTATGTTTCAGATGGGGGCTGACATATGGCAGTCCATGTGTGTGCCAGCACTGGGAGAGGTCATGTGTAGTTCTGGTCTCTCCATTTGCTGTCTCACTGACCAGGGGACAAAAATGGGATCCCAGATATCTTTGTACTGAGTCCAGTCTCCACTGCCTCCATTAGAGTCTACACTGGCAGCCCCACAGACCAACTCAACTCTCTGTCTCACTTCCTCCTATTTCTTCATTTCAAAGATTTCAAATTCTCAACTCAGGGGCTGAAGGAAGGACCAGGTCAAAGTTTCTTCCTCCTCCTTTCTACCTTACCCACAAATTCCCTCCCCAAAATTAAATACCCATTCAGGGTGAGAAGGAGAACTAGCCCTACTCCCCTTCAGCTCTTACAGAGAGCTTGTTTTCCCACCCCTACGCCCCCTCCTCAGGCCTTTCTTACACTCCATGTACCCCAACCCCTGCAGGAGAGGGAGAAGGGTCAGAGGGTGAGGTAGGGGTAAGAGTCCAAATTTTTTTTATTCCCTGAACCCTGAACTTGCCCTTCTGTAGCTGGGCCTAGTGTGGGAAGAAGAGTCTCAGGCCTCACCTTGCCAGATTGTGCAATGGACCAGCCAACAGGTGAGGCAGGCTCCTCCCAGCCCCAGATAGTGTCAGCAATTTCAAAGACAACATCTTCTAAGGTTGAATGTCTTTCCCTTGGATGAAACTCGGGCAGGGCTAAGCTAGTGGCTGTAGGTCCTCCTCCCTCACCTCTATGCCTCAGCAACAACAGGGAGGCATAGTGATGGAGAGACGGGAGACCTGGGTTCTCGTCCAGTATTTGCCAGTAAAGCATCCCTAGCCCATCCAAGTTTCCTCCCCACTCTGGCCTTAGTTGTTCTATCTTTAATACAAATATGTGAAACTAGATGGACTTTTATATCTTTTTCATCTTTTAACGGTCCTTGTATATTATCTACATCCCCAAAAAACAATACTCTCTCTTAGTCAAACCAATAGGCTCCATGGCGATGAGGGGCCTACAAGCTACATAGTCAGCCAGGGGGAAGTAGGGGTTGGAACTCACCTATTTAAAATCCTAATCCACTCAACTACATTGTTCAAGGCTAAACCTCACTCAGGAGCTCTACCCCTCTTCTAAAGGTTGGGAGGTCTTTCAATCGAGATGCATGCAAGAGGGAGAACGTTCAAGGCCCAGGACAGCTCTGGTCTTGCTGCTGAGCTCACAGTCAGGAAGGGGGCCAAAGAAGCTCATGACCAGGGATGCAAAAGGAAGCCTGGAGGCCCAGCCTGATGTGAGACAGGCAGATGAAAAAGAATGGGTGCTAGGGATGCATTAGGATAAGAAAAAGTAGGTGCTCGAATGGCTTGGTTATTCAGAAAACAATGTTCCCAAGCATATGTTGTTGTCGAGAAAAATGGCATCTTATCTAAATATGCAATCAGCTTGGTTGGTAAAAGAGGCCATTATTTAGTGACACATACGGTCTATGAGAAACAGGTTGTAAAGGGGCAGAACAGGGGCATGTGATTGGTTGCCTCTTGCATACCCAACTGGGGACCTAGCCCACAACCCAGGCAGGTCCCCTGACTGGGAAACCAACAGGCACTGACCTTTCGGTTTGTAGACTGGAGCTCAATCCACTGAGCCACACCAGCCAGGGTGGGAGGTGGATTTTTACAAGCTTCTATTAGCCTCCTCAGGTTTGACATCTTGCTTCCTGGTCCACAGTGTCTATTGGAGTAGATGGGGTTCAGAGGATAAATAACCTTGAGAGACCACAGTAGTGGCTAGGAGACACACTAGTGGCTGGTTTCATCTTTCTCTCTCGTTACAATTTTGAAATATTTGATATAGCCAAAGAAGATATGCTATATATATGTAGTCACATGCCTGATACTAATACAAACACCTGAATAGCAACCACCCCATTTAAGAGCTAGAACACTACTGCCTGTGCTCAAAGATCTCACCCCTGCCTTGGCCAGTAGTGACTGCTATTCTGAATGTGTCCCACAATCTTTTGCTTTTCTTTATATTTTCCCACACATAAAGCCCCAAACAATAAATTGTGTAGTTCTGCTTATTTTTAAATTTAACAAGAATGTATTTTATGAATTACTTTTTTTCTCTCATATTTCTCAAATTCATACATGCTGATGTGTATACAGTTCATTAATTTGTACTATGTATAGTATTTTATTGTGTGAATATACCACAATTAATTTATCCATTCTTTTGTTCAAGGGCATTTGGATTCTTTCCAATTTTTTGCTGTTTTGGTGTCTATGTTTCCTGGAGCCCAAGTGTAAGAGTTTCTCTGGGGTATATACCCTGGAGTAAAATTATTGGGTCAAGTTGTCTTTCAGACTGGATGGACCAGTTTAGGTCCCACACATCAGAGTTCCTATTGTGCCACATCTCCTCCAAGACAGGATTATTCTACCACTTTCCAGCAGTATCCCTAACTTGGGTATCTTGGCTGGGGACACTGAGTTAGGTTCCCACCTTTCCCAGCCAGAGCCCATGGATTTTAAATGCTCCAGGGAACATGCTAAGCTGTTTCTGTGTACCCACATTCATAACTGAATAACACTGAGCACCAGGGAGAGGAGGAAATGACCGTTTAAGGATACTAGGGAACATGGGGTCTTTCTATGTGACTACCAGAATCATTGGATCCTTTCATTTATTTATTTCTCACATAAGGACTTTTTTTCATTGCTTTTTAGAGAGGGAGGCAGGGGGAGAAGGTTTGGAGAGAGGGGAAGGGAGGGAGAAAGAAAGGGAGAAAAATATCGATGTGAGAGAGAAACATTGATTGGTTACCTTTTAGTATATGTAGAAATCAGCCCTAACCAGGACCCAACCCACAACCCAGACATGTGCCCTGACCAGGAATCAAATCCAGGACCTTTTGATTTTCAGGATGACACCCAACAACTGAGCCACGCTGGTCAGGCTGATCCCTGGGTCCTTTTATAGAATGAAGGCATATTTAAAATTTTTTTTTAATTTTTAAATTTTAATTTTTTATTTTAAAAAATTTATTTATTTATTTTTAGAGAGAAGGGAAGGTAGGGAAAAAGAGAGGGAGAGAAGCAACAATGTGCAAGAGATACATTGATCGGTTGCCTCTCAAATGCCCCCAACTGGGAACCTGGCCCGCAACCCAGGCATGTGCCCTGACTGGGTATCGAACCAGTGACCTTTCGGTTCGCAGGCCAGCACTCAATCCACTGAGTCACACCAGTCAGGGTTAATTTTTATTTTTCTATTACATTTTACATTCAATACTATTCTGTATTAGTTGAAGACAGTTTTGTTAGTTCTGCCCTAACTAAAACACACTGGAGCCTGGTCCCCTAGGTTGACTAAAGATGCATAATTAATTTTCTTCCACATCACCACCCGTCTTCTGTTTCTCAGGTGATCACAATTTACCTCCCTCTACTCTTTCTTCCACTCTCTAAGTCAATATTTCTCCAAATGTGGTCCACCATCTACCCACACGACAATCAGCCAGGGTGCTTATTAAAAAAGCAGATTCTTGGATTCCTCTTCAGACCGAATCTGACTTTCTGGGGTGCAGCTCCAGAACCTGCAACAAATTCCCCAGGTGATCTGTGTGCATATTGAGGTTTAAAAGCTGCTGCTCTAAGCACTGTCATTAGGGAGGTAAGGCCAAGGTCATCTCCAGCCACATTCAGATACTCCTCCAACAGCTCCTCCATAAGGAACAAGTCAAATCCCATCTTCTCATAACCTTTCCCCTACTTCCACTCTCCCCCAGGACAGCAGGGACAAGAGGACCACTTAAACTGTAGCATCTGTGTGTACAAGATGTGCAGCCCAGCAATATTTTAGAGCAAAGAGAAACTGAAAACAACTGCCTACCTGTGGATTTCTGGTCAACTAATATAATGCTATATCTCTCCAATGGAATCCTATGCAACTATTAAAAGTGACTTTATGCTTTTACTTCAACTCCATTTTCACTGACTTTTTTTATTTAAAAAATCTTAAAAGATTCTATTTATTGGCCCTGGCTGGTGTGGCTCACTGGATTGAGCACCAGCCTGCAAACAAAAGGGTTGCTGGTTCGATTCCCAGTCAGGGCACATGCCTGGGTTGCAGGCCAGGTCCCCAGTAGGGGGCACATGAAGGGCAACCACACATTGATGTTTCTCTCCCTCTCTTTCTCCCTCTCTTCCCCTCTCTAAAAATAAATAAATAAAACATCTTGGTTTTAGAGAGTGGGGAAGGGTGGAAGTGAGGGAGAGAAACACCGATGTGAGACGGAAACATGAATTGGCTGCCTCTCACATGTGCCCCGACTAGGGACTGAATCTGCAACCCAGGAATGCGCTCTGACCAGGGATGGAACCTGTGACTGGTCGGGGCAATTTAACATGATTTTTAAAGATTCAGTGAGCCCAGGGTGGTTTAGTTGGTCATTCCACAAAGCCAAAGTTCTCTTCCTCTTTCTACCTCCCTTCCCCTATCTCTAAAAAAAGATAAATAAATAAAATCATTTAAAATTTTAAATAAAAAAGCACATTAAATTATAGTTTCCATTTTTGTTCGAGTTTCCTACATATGTAGGCATTATCTTCATAATCAGAAAAACACAATGAAACACAAAATACAAAAACATCCAGAAGTGTTTGCTGGGTATTTTTAAAGAAGCTGATTTAGGTTACTCAACAAGGCTTGATAACAAATATCTTTAAATTATCAAAGGAAATACTACAGGAAAATATTTCCAGATCTGAAGAATCCGCATTTCCAGAATAAAAGAGCTCACTCAGATGCTAGCACAGCTAACAGAAACACAATGTGAATATTTGCCATCAAATTTTAGAACACCAGGAGTAAAAAAAAAGATCCCACGCACTTCCAAAGAAAACAGGAAAAACAGGCCAAATACAAAGCATCAACAATCAGAGTGGCATTTGGAGCATTTGGAAAAAAGTAGTGAAATAGAGAGAGGCACATAGAAAGCTAAGCAAATGAAAATAGGACAAATGATAATTTCAGGAAAACCAAAAAGTTGTACAAGAAAGAAAACATAGAGTACTGAAGTCAGCATAATGTAATGCTTAGAATTGATAAACTATGAAATTATAGCATATGCATATTATTTAAAACATGGTTAAAAACAAGGAAAAAAGTTAAAAGAGTTGAAAGTAGTTGCTTCTGGGGAATGGAACAGAGGTATGGTTAAAGAAATGTATTTTGCCATAAGCCTAGTAGCAGCATTTTTTTTTAACTATGCACACTTATTATTTTTATAATAAAAATTGGAACATGCATACACTACTGACTAAATAGAAAATGATGCAGTCGTTAATTTAAAGAGTTAAACATAGCGCTGTCTGAGTGGCTCAGCTGGTTGGAGCATCTTCCTGTACACCAAGAGCTTGTGAATTCGATCCCTGGTCAGGGTGCATATGGAAGGCAACCTATCGATGTTTCTCTCTCACAGAAATGTTTTTCTCTCTCTCTCTCTCTTTCCCCCTACCTTACTCTCTTTCTAAAATCAATAAAACATATCCTTGGGCAAGGATTAAAATTAATTAATCAATTAATTAAAAGCTGAACATAGAGTTACCATATAATCTGGCAATTCCACTCCTAGGAATATATTCAAGAGACTTGAAAACAAGCATTCAGACAAAAACTTGTACGGGACTAGTTTAGTGCTATTCGCAACAGCCAAAGAATGGAAACATCCCAAGTGTTCATCAACTGCTGAATGGATAAGTAAAATGTGGTATATATATGCCATAGTGGAATATTATTCAGCCACAAAAAGGAATGAAGTATTGATACATGAATGAGTCTTGAAAACATTACCCTTAGTGAAAGAAGCCAGACACAACAAGTCACATATTATATAATTATATTCAGAGTAGGTAAATTCATAGAGACAGTTGATTAGTTGTTGGCTGGGACTAGGGGGAGGGGGTGATGAGGAGTGATTGTTTAATGAGTACGAGGTTTCTTTTTGGGGTGATGAAAAATGTTCTGATGATGGTTGCACAACAACTACTGAATTGCACACTTAAAAATGGTCAAATGGTGCATTTTGTTATGTAAATTTTATCCCAATAAGGAATACCTAATTCAAACTGCCTTAAACAAAAGAGATATTTCAAGTTTAAAGTATTAAAACACACACACACAAACACACCAGTTGCATGTTTTCCCTCCATTCTTCCAGGGCCTAAATCTACTATGCTTCGAGATCCCTGCACACTGAAACTGCAAGAGGGGCTGGGGAGGACAATACATTGCAGTGGTAAATGGAGCCTGAGAGCCAGACAACCAGGGCTACGGTTCTGCCACTAACTTGCCCTAAGACCTGAAGAATTCTTAACATAATTTCTAGTTTCCTAATCACTAAAATGGAACAGTAACAGTCCTCATCTTTATGATGGTAAAAATTAGAAGAGAGAAGATTTTTTTAAATCCTCACCCATGTTTGAAACATCCGTGTCACAGAGACATCCATCAGTTGCGACCGGTGCCCAGCTCAACCCAGGATCCAACCCACAGCCCTTTGGTGCATGGGAAGAATCTCCAACCAACTGAATCACCAGGACAGCGCAAGATAATATTTTCAAAGTCCCAGGCACAGTGCCTGGCCCATAGTAAACACTTAGATAATAATAAACACAATTTCACTTACTAAGAGTTGGAAAACTAAGAGTTTACTCTTAGTTTAATATTACTATTAGACAACCCCTAAACACGAACGTTTTTGGAACGCCCCTCCTGCACCCAGAATGAGCAATGTAAGCATAATGGAGCAGAGCAGGTAGAACGAGAGGATTTCCGGAAAATGCAGTATTTGCATTTACTGAGTTCTTGCTCAGTAACAGGCCCTGTTCTAAGGCCTTTTCCCATATGAGCTTAGCTCCCCTTGCCCACCTGACCTGCCCGCCAAGACTCATCTCAGGGAGATGTGTCCTTGTGGCTAAGGATGCTGGGGGCTGCGATTACGACCTAGCAGTAGGAAGGAGACTGGCACTGATCAGAGAATTTCAGGGGCAGTAGTCGGCAGCCTCAGCCACGACCCAGAGGTCTGGGTCGGGGCGAACCCGGTCGGGAGTAAGACTCAGTGCAGCCTGCAACGAAGGCCTGTAGGGACTTCTGTACTGGCCACCTGTGGAAGGTCTCGGGGAACTCAGGGACAGAAGGACCGTGAGGCATGCCGGGGTGGGGTTGGGCCACCGAAACGAAAGGGGCTTTGAATTGCACTGGACAGAGCGGCGGGGCCCTGCCCCCCAGGAAACCTCCCCTGACTGAGCCCTGCCCCTTTCCTAGAACCCACTCACTTTGGGCTGCCTGCTAACCCCTCCTGTTCGCAGGGCTCAGTTTACTCACTCTGCTAGTCTGGGATTGTTGGCAAAGGTGCATTTTCTTCGTTTTAAACAGCGGACAAAGGATCCAAACTGTGTGCTTCTCATGAGTTCCAGCAGACCTCTGGACTGCTTGAGAGCAGAGCTGGTCTTTCATCTCTGTAACCCCAGTGCCTAACACTTAGTAGACTCTCAGTTGATGGAGATTGAATACATAATGAATGGCTATGTGACTGAACTGCCTTTCTTGGGACTCAGCTCTCACCCTTGCAACTCTAGAAGCAGAGGTGGAGGGCTATGATTGCAGCCCAGGCCCAGAAGTACTAACAGCCAGTTACTAAAATCCTTTACATGTACCTACTGATGGACAATGTCAAAGCATACCCATTACTCTTTTCTCTTCTGAGCCTCATATTACCCTTGGAAAGCAATGTGGCTAATGCTGTCATTCTCATTCTACAGGTGAGGAAACTGAAATTCAGAAGGCCTAGAACCCATTCTTGACTGCTTTCTGGGGTTCAGGTCTCCTAGAACTCCTGCACTAGGTTTGTAGTTCTAGGTGCCCATACGGCTGGTATTTCTCCTGCTTTTTTCTTTGCCCACTGCAGTATTAAGGACTGTAGCATACAAAGGGAGGGCCCAGGGCTGGAGACAATGGCTAATATTAGGTGGTGTGATGGTAAGGACATTGAAATAGGGAGAGCAACATTGTTATTTAATGCCAGTCCAGGTTTGAGGCAATGCAGGTGGACTTACCAAAACTTCGTTGAGCTATGTACTTACTTGGGGAGGAGTGCAATGATGAAAGAGATACAGTAGGTCTTGCATTCAGGGAGCCAAAACTTTGCAGGACTATAGTCACATATATTGTCGGGGAGGGGAAATTTCCCCTCTTTTCTGTTATATTTCCCATGGCTGGTCCAATAATCAAAAAATTGATATGAGACAGACTAACAGGAACCACATTTAACTACCTATATACATATGGGGGTTCCATAAGAATATGGGGCCCAAGGACAAATTGACAGATGAACTAAGGAGAAAGAGGACAGGGCAATGGTTTGGACTTCAAAGAGAAGGTAGGCAATTCACAGGTAGATGAGAAGGAGCAAGCATTTGGTAAGCAAATTTTAGCCTAGCCACCCAGAAACAATGGGACAGACAGGGGAGTCTAACTAACAGACTTGTCTGCCACCCTTGTTCATATTATGCTAAGGTGATAGTTCACCTTCTTTAAGCATGTTTTCACTTCATCTTAGCCAAAGGCCAAGAAGTAATCCTTTAAGTAGGTTTTCTATGAATTTCCTTAGGCAGGTAAAGTGGGGGTGGGAGGGGTATAAAAGTTTCTTCTTGAGTCTTTTGTTTCTTAAAAATAACCAGTTTAAAATAATCAATATCCCCCCCAAAAAGGTATATTTTTGGGTGCCAAACTCTGGTCGCCCTCAATATATATACATACATTCAGGAGTTCATGAAATTTATCTAAAAACAGTGATTCATAACCAGGGTTCACAGAATATCTGTAGAGGATATTAGGTATATTCAGGCAAAATACTGATGTTAGAGTTCAATCTCGTAATTTCCTGGAATGGGATCAAAGCATATAGATGAAGGGAAAAGAAGGGAAAAGAAGGGAAAGGAAAGGAAGGGAAGGGAAGGGAAGGGAAGGGAAGGGAAGGGAAGGGAAGGGAAGGGAAGGGAAGAGAAGAGAAGAGAAGAGAAGAGAAGAGAAGAGAAGAGAAGAGAAGAGAAGAGAAAGAAGAGAAAAAAGCTTTCCATGGCCCTGGCCTGGTAGCTCATTTGATTACAGTGTTGTTCTGATACGCCAAGGCTAAGGGTTTGATCCCTGGTCAGGGCATGTACAAGAATCAACCAACGAATGCATATGTGAGTGGAACAACAAATCAATCTCTCTCTCTCTCTCTCTCTCTCAAATCAATAAATAAATTTAAAAAGTAATGAAAACAAGCTTTCTGTGGATTCTGATGTGCACTCCTATTATTCTAATGCTAAATTGTTGAGACCTATTATTCTAAAACAAAATTGTTGTTTGTAGACCAATAAGAGAAGCACACAAATAACAACAAAAACAAATTGGGGTGAGCACCTTAATAAAGTGACAAACCAAGTACTATGGTCTTTCAAAGGAGGGAGAAGTCACACCTGGATGAAGGAATCATGAAATATGGGTGAAGTGGCAATTTGTGAGGGAACATAAAGTATGTATAGGTTATGGACCAGTTGAAATTGTGGGAAGAAGAAGAGGACATTTTAGTAAAAGAGACCAGCTTGAGCAGAGAGAGAGAGCAAGAGAGAAGCAGGAAAGAAGACAAAGTGTGTTCAGGAACCAGACCATAGTGAGTTTGGCTGGAGGGTGGCTACACATGGGAAGAAATGAGTGGGTACTTCCAGTCAGAAGGGCAGCATAGGTATATACGGCTGGCCTCCTCCCACAACCACATCAAAATTACAGTGAAATTATAGAACAATCATCACTCACAACTGGCAGAAATCTAGTTGAATGGAAGCCTGACAACTACGAAATTGAAGAATCCACATCCATCCAACCTGGTAGGAGGGACAGAGATGCAGAATAGGTTGGTTCCACATCCATGTGTGGTGGATAAAAATTTGGGAGAGCTATCTCAGGAGTGAGGAGTTCCAGCCCCACACCAGGACCCCAGCCCAGGGTTCCAGTACTGGGAAGATACGTCCCCATTACTTTTGGCTGCAAAAACCAGGGGGAATTGAGTCAGTGGAAGAAACTGCTGGAATCCCAAGAAGCCACACATAGACTTACTCAGATTCACTCCCTCTGAGTTCCAGTACTAGGGTAGCAGCTTGAAAGGTACCAGTGGCATACAAAAAGTAACTGATGTATCTGGCATCAAGGCAAGAGCTGGGATGCGGTTTTCTCCGAAACAGAAAGGCAGGCAGAGGCCATTGTCCCTTTTCTGCGCCCTCTCTCTAATAGAGTTACTGAGCCAGCAGGTGGGTGCCATATCTGAGACTCCATCAACTTGGCTAACACTGTTTGCCCTATCCTGGAGATCCCCTGAGACTCTGTCCCACCCAACTATGGACCCACCCAAACTGTTAACCATATGAATGGTTGATTTTGGCTCATGCTATAAAACTTCCTAAATCCTATCAAATAAGCAACAGCTGTGGCCCCCTGCTCCCCCCCCTTCTTGGTAAGTGGCCCCAGACTCGGCACTAACAGCAGCCAGCCTAGATTCACAGCTTGGCTCCACCTGGGAATCTCCAAGCCCAGTACAAGTAGCAGCCATCCCAGATTGCTTTATAGCTCATGCAGAGTGACCCCAGGAAGAATATGGGTTGGGACTGCCCTTGGCCTGTACCACCCAGGAAACTCCAGAGCCTGAGCACCCAGTGGACAGCTACAGACCATGTTGGGGCATCACAACTCTGCCCCTGCACAGCTGATCCTCCACAGAGGGCCCGGGGTGGTGGTCAGTAGTCACAGCCAGTCCTTGCAGCTAACTGGCCTGAGTAAATCCCTCCCATTGACCTGGCAACAGCAATCAAGCCTCAACTACAAGAGGAGGGTCTACTTAGCCTACACAAAGGGTACACTTCAAGTACCCAGGTCAGAGGCCTGGCTGGTGTGGCTCAGTGGGTTGAGCACCAGCCTGTGAACCAAAGGGTCACTGGTTCAATTCCCAGTTGGGGCACATGCCTGGGTTGTGGGCCAGTTCCCCAGTATGGGGTGTGCAAGAGGCAACCACACACTGATGTTTCTCTCCCTCTCTTTCATTCTCTCAACTACCCAGCTCAGGTGATAGGGGAAGCTGTGCCCCTGGACCCTACAGAACACCTACCTACTACATTAGGCCATGCTACCAAGACAGGGAGTCATAGCAGCTCTACCTAATACACAGAAACAAACACAGAGAGGCTGCCAAATGAGAAGACAAAGAAACATGACCCCAATGAAAGAACAGATCAAAACTCCAGAAAAAGGACTAAACAAAAGGGAGATAAGCAATCTATCAGATGCGAAGTCCAAAACACTGGTTATAAGGATGCTCAAGGAACTTAGTGAGGACCTCAATAGCATAAAAAAGATCCAGTCAGAAATGAAGGATTCACTAACTGAAATAAAGAACAATTTACAGGGAAACAACAGTAAAGTGGATGAAGCTGAGAATCAAATCAATGATTTGGAACATAAGGAAGAAAAAAATCAACCAATCAGAACAAGAAGAAAAAATAATCCAAAAAACTAGGATAGTGTAAGTGGCCTCTGGAACAATGTCATACATTCCAACATTTGCATCATAGGGGTGCCAGAAGGAGAAGAGAAAGAGCAAGAAACTGGAAATCTATTTGAAAAAATAATGAAAGAAAACTTCCCTGATTTGGTGAAGGCAATAGACCTGCAAGTCCAGGACGCAATAAGATGGATGCAAAGAGGCCCACTCCAAGACACATCATAATTAAAATGCTAAAGCTTAAAGATAAAGAGAGAATCTTAAAAGTAGAGAAAGAAAAGCAGTTAGTTACCTACAGGTTAACTACCATAAGACTGTCAGCTGATTTCTCAAAAGAAACTTTGCAGGCTAGAAGGGATTGGCAAGAAATATTCAAAGTCATGAAAAACAGCGACCTACAGCCAAGATTGCTCTACCTAGCAAAGATATCATTGAGAATCAAAGGGCAGATAAAGAGCTTCCCAGACAAGAAAAAGCCAAAGGAGTTAATTATCACCAAACCATTATTATATGAAATGGTAAAAGGATTTATTTAAGAAAAAGAAGATCAAAACTATGAACAATAAAATGGCAACAAATATGTATCTATCAATAATTGGATCTAAAAAACAAACTAAGCAAACAAGAAGAACAGAGACAAGGATATGGAGGGTGTTTTGATGGTTGTCAGAATGAGAGGTTGTCAGGGAATGGGTGAAGAGCTGAGGGGATTAAGAAGTACAAATAGGTAGTTACAGAATAGCCATGGGATGTAAAGTACAGTATAGGAAATGGAGTAGCCGAAGAACTTACATGTCTGACCCACGGATGTGAACAGTAGTGTGGGGATTAGCTGGGAGACTGTGGGAATGCTGGGTGAAGGGGGGCAAAGAAGGAAAAATTGGGACAACTGTAATAGTATAATCAGTAAAATATAATAAAAAAATAAAAAAGAGAAATGAGTGGGACTCTATTATGAATGGTCTTGTAGGCTAGAGTGAAGTCTTATTAAATATAAATGGAAGAGTGTATATTGTAGAGATTTTGATCCTCTCAGAATTGATATGTATGCTTAATGTAGTAACAATAAAAAATCCTGAAAGGGTTTTTGTAGAAAACTCAATAAAATGGTTTCAGAGTTTATCTAGAAGCATAAGCATGGGAGAAGAGTTAGATAATAAAAAGCTATGACTATTAAAACACATGTGTACATGTGTAGAAATAGGCAGACAGATCAATGAAACAAGTCTAGAAATAAACCTAAGTATATATGGGAACTACATAAATTACTAAGAGGACAATTCAAACTGATGGGTTAAATAAGGTATTCAAATAAAATAAGCCAGTCACAAAAAGATAAATACTGTATAATTCCACTTATATAAACTATCTAAAGTAGTCTAATTCATAGAAATACAAAGTAGAGCTTTGGTTACCAGGCCCTAGGGGTAGGGGAGAAAGGGGAGTAGTTTTTTAATTGATATGAAGTTTTGGTTTTGCCAGTTGAAAAAGTTCTGGAGATCTGTTTTACAGTAATGTTCAAATTAACACTACTGAACTGTACAGTTAAAAATGGTTAAGATGATAAACTTTATGTTATGTGTATTTTACCACAATTAAAAATTTTTAACAGTATTCAAACATTCAGTTAGCCATTTGGAAAATGTCCACACCTCACTAGGTTTTAAACAGAATAGATATAACAATAGTAAATATTTAAAGAATGAACACCAGTCCTCTTCAAACTGTTCCAAAAAATAGAAGAGGAAGAAACACTTCCACGTACACTCTATGAAGCCAAGATTATCCTGATACCAAAAATCAGACAATGATACTATAAAAAAAGAAAACTACATCAATATCCCTTATTATCATTAATGCAAAACAAAATTAAATAAAACATCAATCCTCAACAAATACTAGTACTAGTATTAGTATTGAAACAAAATTAAATAAAACATCAATCCTCAACAAATACTAGTAAGCAAAATTCAATTGCATATTAAAATACCATGACCAAGTGAGTCTACTCTTGGAATGCAAGGAAAGTTTAATATATGAAAATCAATCCATTAATATACCATATAAAAAGGATGAAGGGAGAAAAACAAATGATTATCTCAACTGATGTAAAAAAAGCATTTGACAAAGTTTAGCACCATTTCTTGATTTAAAAAAAGAACACTCAACAAACCAGGAACAGCAGAAAACTACCCCAACATAATAAAGGCTGTATACAAAAAGCCCCAGCTAATGGCGTCCTCAATGGTGAAAGACCAAAAGCTTTTTCTTTTAAGATGAGCAATAAGACAAGGATGCCTACTTATGCTACTTCCGTTCAACTTAGTACTGGAAGTCCTAGCCAGATCAATTAGGCAAGGAAAAGAAATAAAAAGCATCAAAATTGGAAAGGAAGAAATAAAGTGATCTTTGCTCACAGATGACATAATTTTATATGTAGAAAACCCTAAGGATTCCAGGGAAAGAAAAAAGTAGAACAAACAAATTCAGCAAAGTTGCAGAATGCAAAATCAACACACAAAAAATTAGTTGCATTTCCACATACTCACAATGAACAATCCAAAAAGGAGATTAAGAAAATAATTCCATTTACAATAAGATCAAAAGTATAAAATATGTACTTATGAATAAACATAACCGAGGAAACTGTAGGTTTGCTAGGGCTTCTGCAACAAAATACCACAGACCAGGTAGTTTAAACAACAAATACTTATTTTCTCACAATTCTGGAGGCTTAGAAGTCCAAGATCAAGGTGTCAGCAGGATTAGTTTATTCTGAGGCCTCTCCTTGGCTCCTAGATGGGCTCCTTCTTGCTGTGTCCTTTTATGGTTGTCCCTCTGCATTGTCTGTGATCTGATCTCTCCTGTCAAGGATACTAGTCGTAGTGGGTTAGGGACCACTCTAATATCTTCACTTGATGTGGGTCTTTTAAAATTCATTTAGTTTGGTATACAGTGAACTCTTTTAATTTGAAGACTTGTATCTTTCTCAGTTTTGGAAATTTTCTTCCATTCTTTTATACTCTGTATTCTCACCTTCTGGAACTCCTACTAGAGTTGGAGCTTCTGGGTATATTTGTTAAATCTTTATCTCTTATTATCCAACTTCATCTCCCTTCCAAATTGTCCTTTCCCTGCATGGGTTTTCAAGTTGTGGTTTCTTAACAAACCGAATTTTCTTTTCTTTCTTTTTTTATTTTTAGTATTTTAAGTCTATTTTAAATTACACAACTTTATTAACTCATTATCATTATAAAACACTTAAATAATATGGAAAACATTAAAAACTCTCAGGCTCCATCACTAATATTCCAACTCGGTTTCCTTAAAGTAACTGCTGTTATCAGTTCAGGGTTTTTCCTTTCAGGTCTTTTCTTGTGACTACTTTTATATACTTACATTTTTATATTGAAATAGGTGGGGTTTTTTTTTTGCTTTATATAAATCATATCAAATTGAACCTGCTCTTTTACAATTTCCTTTTACTATATATATAGATTTTCCATGTTTGTAAATATAGATCTTTTTTAAAAATTTATTTATTTATTCATTTTCAGAAAGAGGGGAAGGAAGGGAGAAAGAGGAGAGAAACATCCATGTGTGAGAGAAACATTGATTAGTTGCTTCTCACACGCTCCCAACTGGGGACCTGGCTGGCAACCCAGCAGAGGCAGATTAAGGTTGGTTGAGGCCCTGGGCGCAGAAGAAAATATTGGGCTCCTTAAAAAAAGGGAGAAAGACAGGGAAAATAAAAATACATGCCTTCAGAAGTAGGGGCCCAGGGGACATGCCCTGTGCACCTGTTGTTAAATCCGCCTCTGCAGCCCAGGCATGTGGTCTGCAGGGAACAGAAGAGGTAACCCTTCAGTTCGCAGGCCAGAGCTCAATCCACTGAGCCAGGGGTACTTACTGATTTTAAAGAGAGGAAGGGGGTGGGGAGAGAGAGAGAGAGAGAGAGATTTGTTGTTCCACTTATTTATGCATTATATGTGTCCTGACTGGGGACTGAGCCTAAAACAGTGTTGTAATGGGATGATGCTCTAATCAACTGAGCTACCCCATCAGGGCTGATACAGATTTATTGTTAGCAGCTATATAGCATTCCATAATAGTGATATATTGTAATTTATTTACTAATCTCTTATGGAGGGATATTTATGTTGTTCCATTTTTTTATCTTTTATAAACAATGTGACAATGAACATCAATATGCATATCTCACTAACTGTAAACATGCATTTCTCTAGGATATAACTTAAAAATAGAATTGTTGTTTGGGAGAATATATATGCATTTAGTTATTTTCAATATACCCTTGGTACAAAATTCAAAAGTCATTAAATCAATCATATTGAAAGGCAAGTCTCCTTCCTACTCCTGTTTCCCAATGGTTAGTTTTTTATTCCTGAAGCAATCACTGTCATCGGTTTTTTCCTGTCACAGATATTCTAGGATTGGCCATTTTAGATCTTAAAATATATATTGCTAAATTAGCCTTCAAAAGGGTAATTTAGCACTGGCTAATGTGGCTCAGTGAGTTGAGTGTCTGCCTGCAAACTGAAAAAGGTTGCTGGTTTGATTCTCTGTCAGGGCACATGCCTGGGTTGTGGGCCAGATACCCAGTTGGGGGCATGCGAAAGGCAACTGACTGATGTAGATATTTCTCTCCCTCTCTTTCTCCTTCTCTTCCTCTCTCTCTAAAAGTACATAGATAAATCTTTTTTTTTTTTTAAGGGCAATTTATAGTTGCTATGGTGGATTGCGATTGATCACAAATTCTTTGCTGTTTCTCCCACCCAGAGGTAAAGTTCATTTCCCCACTCCTTGTATTTAGGTTGGCTAGACCTCAAGAGATACTGTAGCTTACTTTCTCATTTTCTTGAAATGTTGTTGCAATGTAAATAAAGCCAGTCTGTCCCACTGGAGGGTGAGAAACAATGAGAAGCAGAGAAGCTTCCAGTTTAGGTTCCCTAGACCAGGGATTGGCAAACATTCCCTGTAAAGGCCTAGAATATTAAATATTTTTAAATATTAAATATTTTCAGCTTTGTGGGCTATGTGGTCTTTCTTGAAACTACTGAATATAGCAGACTGTTGTATTGTAAAATCTGCTATAAGTAATACGTAAATAAATAGGTGTGGCCAGGTTTGGTCTACTGGAAGTAGTTTGCTGATCCTTACCTTAGACCAAGCAGTTTGCCAACTGCCAGACATGTAAGGTCATCCTAGACCACCCAAGCTCCAGTGCAGCCCCCAACAAACTGCAGAGATCAGCTGAACAAGTCCAGATCAGAATAACTGGCCAGCTAGTTTGTTTTTGTTTTTTTTTAACATTTTATTTATTTATTTATTTTAGAGAGAGGGTAAGGGAGAGAGGAGAGAAACATCAATGTGTGCTTGCCTCTCACGCACTTCCCACTGGGGACCTGGCCCAAAACCAAGGCATGTGCCCCTACTAGGGAACTGAATCAATGACCGTTTCATTCGCGGGCCAGCACTCAATCTACCGAGTTACATCAGCCGGGGCAGAATAACTGGCCAGTTAATACACAGAATTTTGAATAATAATTAATGTCTGTTGTTTAAGCTACCAAGTTTTTGTTTGTTACACAGCAAAAGTGAAGCAATCCACCAACCTTTGCCATCACTGAACATTTTCAATATTTTTATTTTTATTAATCTGATGTATTAAAAATGATACATTATAGTTATTTTATATGTCTATGATTACTTATGTGTTTGAGCACTTTTTCATATATATTCATTGGTCAACTATATATGCTTTTTTGTGAGTTTCTTCTTCATATCCATTGCTCACTTTAACACTGGATTATTTTCTTATTGATTTGTCATTGTTTGAGAACATATCTTGGATATTAACCCTT
The DNA here is from genome assembly GCA_004026545.1 of Mormoops blainvillei. Taxonomy (NCBI): domain Eukaryota; kingdom Metazoa; phylum Chordata; class Mammalia; order Chiroptera; family Mormoopidae; genus Mormoops; species Mormoops blainvillei. Next base: position 924 of record PVJD01002720.1, on the reverse strand, counting down.
TGTTATATATATTGCAAATATTTTCCCCCTGTTTGTTGTCTGTTATTTGTAGTATCTTTTTTATATTGAATTAAAAAAATTTAATCCTCTCTTGAGGATATGTTTATTGATTTTAGAGAGAGAAGAAGGGGGAGAGGGAGAGGGGGAGAGAGAGAGAAAGAGAGAGAGAGAGGAACATCAATATAAGAGAGAAACATTGATCGGTTGTCTCCTGTTCTCACCCTGACCAGGGATCAAACTTGCAACTTAGGTATGTGGCCAGACTGGGTATCGAACCCTCAGCCTTTTGGTGTATGGGACAATGCTCCAACCAACTGGCCAGGGTGTGTTTTAAATTTTTTATATAATCAACTTTAGCAACATTTCCTTTATGGTTTTTTAGTTGTGAATCTTTAGTTGTGTATCATTAGAACATTTATTCTAAATGTATAAAAACATTGAATGCTACTTCTAATAAATTCTTCTAATACGTTTGTAGTTGACTTTGTTTTTATAATGTTTTATTATCCATATGGGATTTATTTTATGTATGGCGTAATTTTTATTATTTCCAGGTGGAAAACATTATTAGCTATTCTTGCACATTTTGATTTTCTGATAAATTTCAAAATCATGTGCAGTTCACTATAGAAATCTCTGGACCTTTTACTTGTTATTCCTATTTACATCCTATTTTTTCAGAATACCTTCAAATTTTTGGGTCTGTCAATGGCACTATTTCTGGGTTTTTCAGTACTATTTGGAATTAACTTATTTTTTCCCCATTTTTTTTCTCCCTCTTATTCCCCTTCATCCTGCACCCCTCTTTCCACTGGCATCTCCCCCAACTCTTAGTTCATGTCCATGAACTAAGACATATAAGTTCTTAGGGTCATACAAATAAGTTCTTTGGTTTCTCCATTTCCTACACTATTCTTAACCTCC
>PVJD01002719.1:0-191142 GCA_004026545.1 Mormoops blainvillei | reverse complement strand
TGAAGGAATGGGAGGAGTCTTTCTCAGTCCCGCCTTTCTTCTCCCTTCCAGATGCTGCACCTGGGAACTCGGGTGCTGATGCTGAGCTGTGGGCTGCAGCAGATCCTGGCCGGGGACCTCACCCGGGGCGGGCTGCTCTCCTTTCTGCTCTTCCAGGAGGACGTGGGCCATCATGTGCAGGTGAGTCTGGAGCCCGCGCATGCTCTCTTTGTCCCTGTTTTTCTCTCTGGCTTCTGGGCCTTGAGCTTTGTTGGTTTCACTTAAAAGTACAAAACAAACCCTGGCTGGTGTGGCTCAGTGGGTAGGGCAGCCTCTCTTAAACCAAAATGTCACCGTTTTTTTCCCCAGTCAGGGGGCAAGCGTGGGTTGCAAACCAGGCCCCTGTACCCCTCTGCCGGTTGGGGGCTTGCAGGAGGCAGCCTATGGGCAGCTTGATGGTGTTTCTCTCACACATTGATGTTTCTCTCCCTCTCTCCCTCCCTTCCCCTCTCTCTAAAAATAAATAAAATCTTTTAAAAATGCAAAACACCAGTTCACTGTTTTATGAAGTGTTTAAAACATGCAAAAAAGAAAAAAAAAAGGACAAACTATAATGAACCTGCATGTACCTGCGTTAACAATGATCAGTGCATGGCCAATCTTGTTTCATCTGTACCCCCACCCTCTTCCCCCCACCCATACTGTTGTCAAGAAAATACAAGGTATAATTTCACCTGTAAATATTTCAATTGTATTTCTAAAATATAAACATTAAAAATATAACCACAAAGCCATTATCACACCTGAAAAGTTAACAGTAGTTTCTAAAATTCATCAAATATAGTCAGTGATCAAATTTCCACTTATACATGTAATATGTGTATGTATTACATTCATCTCTCTCTTGGATGTATCTGGTGGCATCAGCCATGGTGCTGTGCTCAATGTTTAGATCTGCGAACTTACTAGGGTCGCAAAAATGGCCACACGCTACCATCCCTTCATTTACCACCCTTTCATCTGTTAGCCGAACAGACTTCCCCTCCTCTCCTACGTGGTTACCCAGTCACGAAGTTGGACTGGGAAAGGCAGAATGAGCATTCAGCTATTCCCTATATTTACCAGGTTTCAAAATAGTTAGTTATATTTATTTTATACATTTTCTAGACATCTGTTAGTCACCTTTTGTGTGTGGAGAACTGTGGGAGGTATCCGGTTCTAACATGCAGTAGGTACAGTGCCTACCTTTAAGGGCTTCCTGCCTAATCAGGCAGGATGGACCTGTGCACACGTTACACAAAACAGTAACTGAGAAGGTCGGTGGGTAGAAGGCACGCTGTGGGGGAGGGTGTGGGCAGCTCATCTTTTCTAATGCGATTGGAATGGGGTGGTTGGGTGTTGGTGCTACCTTTAAATTTCACCCAGATTGCACATTTAAGGGCGGAGAGTCTTTTCTGGATGAGGGTAAGTGTGGCTGGGTTGAGGTGTGACAGAGGTATGTGAGCAATCGGGAAGTTAGTTTCTGGTGGAGCTGTGTTTGGTTAGAGACCCTCCACTCCTGTTTTCCAGAGCCTGGTGTACATGTGTGGTGACATGCTGAGCAACGTGGGGGCTGCTGAGAAGGTTTTCCACTACTTGGACCGACAGCCAAACCTGCCTCCACCGGGGACTCTGGAACCTCCCACGCTGCAGGGGCTGGTGGAATTCCACGATGTCTCCTTTGCTTATCCCAACCGCCCTGACCAGCCTGTGCTCAAGGTGCCTGAAAGAGGCCGGGGGAGGAAACTGGAGCCCTCACTCCCTGCTGCTTAAGTGTGACCAGGCATCAGATCCTGTAGATCAGTTGCTTCCGAGAAGCTGATCTTACCTCTAGTAGAAAGAGAAGGGGAGGGGGCCTGAGGGAGGAGAGACAACGCTCTTACTCTTCCCTGGCTTTTCTAGGGGCTGACGTTCACCCTGCGTCCTGGTGAGGTGACAGCACTGGTGGGGCCCAATGGGTCTGGGAAGAGCACAGTGGCTGCCCTGCTGCAGAACCTGTACCAGCCCACCGGGGGGAAGCTGCTGCTGGATGGGAAGCCCATCTCCGAATATGAACACTGCTACCTGCACCGACAGGTGTGTGGCGAGGAAGAAGGATGAGAGAGCGGAGGGAAGAAGCAAGTGCAGAGAGCACGGGAAATCCATCAGGAGAAGCTGAAAGAATCCATTCTGGGGGAGGTAGGAGAGGAGGCAAGGAGGATCCTATCTAGGGGGTTTACGTACCGCCCCCTACTCCCGTTCCCTCTGCACAGGTGGTCTTGGTTGGGCAGGAGCCTGTGCTGTTCTCAGGTTCTGTGAGGGACAACATTACTTACGGGCTGAAGAGCTGCAGTGATGAGCAGGTGATGGCAGCTGCCCGGGCAGCCCAAGCGGATGAGTTCATTAGGGAAATGGAGTATGGACTGCATACAGGTACCCCTGTCAAAGCAGAGACGAGCTTTTTCCTGGGCGAGCTTTTTCCTGGGCTTTTTCCTGGGTTGTGTCCCTGTAACTCCATGTTGGCCATTCCCTTGCCCTTCCCTTGGCTCCCGCCGCCTCCGTCCTCAACACTAGGAGCTCTAGAGGGGCCGCCCAGCATACCCCGCTCCCTCCTGGCCAGGGCCCTCCTACTGTGCCAGTGGACATACCAGCAGTGCCATTGTTCCTGCTTGTGCAGAGGGCGTCATTATGGTCACTTGTGTCTCAGAAATGGTGTTTGTCGGTTTCCTCAGATGTAGGGGAGAAGGGGAGCCTGTTGGCTGTGGGACAAAAACAACGTCTGGCCATCGCCCGGGCCATCGTGCGGGACCCACGTGTCCTCATCCTGGACGAAGCCACTAGTGCCCTGGACGCCCAGTGTGAGCGGGCTGTGAGTACTGGGGCAGGGAACAGTGGGACCTGGCCGGTGACATTTGAAGGACCAGCCTCTGCAGAACCAGGCAGTGGGGAGAAAAGTGACCCTCTAGTGGAAAGAGTCCCTGTGCCTTTTGGGGGACGGGAAATGGAATGGAGAATGTGGTGCTGTGTGGACAGTCCCATGTGGACATTCCTGCCTTTCTCATCTGCTAGCTGCCATAGTGCAGCTGAGGGAAGAGCAGCAAGCGTAACCCTTTATCTTCCCTCTTCCCTCTTCCCTACCTTCTCTTGTTTCACGCCTTCCGAACCCTAAACCAGAGGACAGGCCAGTGGGGGTGTGGTGTCCATCCTGGTCTTCTCCTTCAGAGAGACATTATGGCCATCCCTCTTCCCTCTCCAGCTGCAGGACTGGCAATCCCGCGGGGACCGCACGGTGCTGGTGATCGCGCACAGGCTGCAGACCATCCAGAATGCTGACAAGGTCCTGGCGCTCAGCCAGGGACGGCTGCTGGAGCACACGCAGCTCACGGCGGGTCAGGACCTCTGTTCTGGCCTGGCGCAGCAGCAGCTGGAGGACTGAGGCCGTGGACGCTGGCCCTTCTCATGTCTGTCTTCATGACCCAGCCAGCTCTGCTTTGAGCCTCCCCAGGGCTGTGCCTCTGGGTAGTGGTGGTTCTGTGATGGAGATGTGGACCATGTGTGCCTTTGTCGATGGGGAGAGGGGGTTGCTATGTCCAAGGACCTTATTATTTCCTTGATGAACAGAGTTGTGCCTGGTGCTAAGCAGTGTGCTGTGCATAATAAATATACTTTGAAATATTTTTGTGATTATATAAATAGCACACATTCATATAGAGAGGTAAATTTAACCTTTGTCTTACTTCCCAGAGAGACCCCGGTTACTATTTTTCTGGCTATCCTATCAGTCTTTTATCTGTTCTTTGAGTAACATATTAGCCAATTTGACATAAATGTTTAGGAGGTTGCCTTTTCGTATCCTTCCTCATTCCCACCTGTGTCTGATATTTAGGAGCTAGGGTGTGGAGGGGCAGAATATAGTTTCATAATTGTGTTAATAAAAATTGATAATAGGCCCTTGCCATGTAGGTCAGTTGGTTAGAGAATCTTACTGATATGCCAAGGTCTTGGGTTTGATCCCCGGTCAGGGAACAACCAATAAGCCAATTGGAATCAACCAATAAATGCATGAATAAGTGGAGCAACGAATTGATGTTTCTCTCTATCTCTCTCCCTCTTCCACTCTCTCCCTAAAAAAAAAAAAAAAAAATCAAAATTAAAAAAATTGATAATAGCTCACTGATAGAGTTTAACCTGAGTAGGAACTGTGCTAAGTGCTTTTTGTGTATTACCATTTTGAGTCCTTATTCTTAATCCTATGAATTTGGTTATTATTATCCCCATTATATAGATGAGGAAACTGAGTCTCAAAGTGATAAAATAACTTTTCCAAGCTTACACGGTGATGGCACTGGAGTTTGAATCCAGGCCTTACCTCAGAGTCCACGCTAGGCCATATATCATAATAGACTTTGTATCTACTGCCTGCTACAGGGCTCGAGTCATAGTAGACAATAATAAATGCTGGATAAATGAATAAATCTTCCTCTGCTGTCCTCATTCTCAGTCCTCCCTACGCTGTACACCTAATTGGTTGCTGGGATAGGCTGACCGTTCAAGGTTCCTATTCTAGAAACAGAAGTTTCACATTCCCAGAAAGAGCAGGTACTTTCCAGCACTAGTAATGAGCTAGCCAGAACTTCTGGTGTGTGGGGTTTTGTTCTGCCTGGCAAATGCAGGCAGCAGGATCAGAAGCTCCTTATGCACAGAAGCCTTTGCTTCATCCTGCCCACACCCTGCAGCTCCACACCCGTGTGTCTCAACTGTCGCCAGGGTGAAATAGGCCTTTGGAGTGAGGGAAGGCTTGCCTGGTTCCTTGCCCTTCCCACCAAATGTCCTTCCTGTATTTATACAATGGGAATTCCTGTATCTCCCGACCTTCTGGAAACTGTATGTAGCCCTCGTAGAAGAAGATGATCTGTTAAAATTCCTTGATATCCTCAGCACAATTGTACCCACAGGCTCATACATTAAACCCAGAAGGCTTCATAAAAATAATAAAACAAGCAGTCAAATCTTACTTTATAGAAAAGGAAAATGGCCTGAAATCACACAGCTAACTGACGATAAAGCTGGGAGTAAAAGTTGGGCACCCGATGGCAGTACAGGAAGATGCAGCAGACCTTAGGATCTTAAGATGTCCCCCAAGTTTATTATTTCAGGGGAAGAGTCCCAGGTACACCTTATGTCAGGGACACAGAAAAATGTTTCCTGACAGTCAAGGTAGTCAACCCCAACAGACAAACCCTAGAGGAGTAGTCTGCCCGGTAAACACAGGCATTAGTGATTCTGTTTGTCCCAGAGTTCTAGTTCTTTTCAGTCACCCCTCCTACATCTGCAACGCCATTTGATTTTCCCTTATTCTTGTCACTGATATTCGGTATCTTTCCCACTCAGTCATGTTTTACTTTTTCCAAAGGAAGATATGAATGGAAAGGGGGAACCTTAAGAAACTCTCATTTCTTTGTAGCCCCAAACAAACCTCGTCTGCTCTCCTCAGTCTTGAATTTCAAGTCCTTTGTGCCCTAGCCGAGTCGGGTAGCCAGCAAAGGGCAGTGATGAATCAAGAAGAGGAAGAGTGGAGTTGTCAGAACTTGGGGGGACAGGACTTAGGGAATATGGAAAACAAAAATCCCCCGTTTTGGGTGCTCAGTCACTGAACGGAACACCCATTTATTTGAGTCTGATGCCATCTAGTGGGTCTATGAAATCCTGGGTTTTCTACTTAGAGTTTTATGGACCCCTGTTAGTAATTCAGTAACAATAACAATCATTTATTGAGTCCTTCCTGTGTGCTACTGTTGTGTTAGGTGCCTGATATATATCTTCTTATTTTATCTTCAAGATAATTCTATGTAACAGGTATTACTATCCCCAATTCTGCGAATGAGAAAATGGAGATTTAGAAACATTTACTAACTTGCCTGGGTCACAGAACAAGGAAAAGGTGAACTCCGCCCACCTTTACAACAAAACACTTCAAAACGGTTGCCTATACTTCCTGCATCTAGTTACCCTCCTATTATTCTCTTTTTAATTTATTATTATTATTATTTTATTGTTATTTAAGTACCATAATCTCCATTTTCCTTGCACCACTCCCAGGCCGCCCACCCCATCCATTCCCATCTCCCACCCTCGATCCTACCCACCTTTGGCTTTGTCCACGGGTCCTTTATAGATGTTCCTTGATGACCCTCCCCCTTCTTTTCCCTGTTATCCCCCTTCCATCTCCCCTCTGGTTACTGTCAGTTTGTTCTTTATTTCAGTGTCTCTGGTTATATTTCACTTGCTTGTTTGTTTTGTTGATTAGGTTCCACGTATAGATGAGATCATATGATATTTGTCTTTCACCACCTGGCTTATTTCACTTCGTGTAATGCCCTCCAGTTCCATCCATGCTGTTGCAAAGAGTAGGACCTCCTTCTTTCTTTCTGCTGTGTAATATTCCATTGTGTAAATGTACCAGAGTTTTTTGATTCATTCATTTACTGATGGGAATTCATCAAAATAAAAAACTTCTGCACGGCTGAAGAAAACAGCAGTAAAATGAAAAGGGGACCAACCATATGGGGAAAATTATTTGCCAATGATACCTTGGACAAGGGTTTGATCTCCAAAATATATAAAGAGCTCACATGACTCCAGTCCAGGAAGACAAACAACCCAATTAAAAAATGGGCAAAGGACCTGAACAGACACTTCTTCAAGGAGGACATACGGAGGGCCCGGAGTCATATGAAAGGACGCTCAGCATCACTAGCCATCAGAGAGATGCCAGTTAAAACCACAATGAGATACCACTTCACACCAGTCAGAATGGCCATCATAAACTAATCAACAAATAACAAGTGATGGGGAGGTTGTGGAGAAAAGGGAACCCTAGTGCACTGTTGTTTGGAATGCAGACTGGTACAGCCACTGTGAAAAACAGTATGGAATTTCCTCAAAAAACTAAAAATGGATCTGCCTTTTTATCCAGCAATTCTACTGCTGGGATTATACCTTAAGAATCCTAAAACTCCAACTCAAAAGAACCTGTGCACCCCAACGTGCATAGCAGCACAATTCACAATAGCTAAGTACTGAAAGAATCCTAAGTGTACATCGGTAAATGATTGGATCAAAATACTGTGGTACATTTACGCAAAGGAATACTACACAGCAGAAAGAAAGGAGGAGCGACTACCCTTTACAACAGCATGGATGGAACTGGAGAGCATTGTGCTAAAGGAAATAAGTCAGGCAGTGAATGGTAAGTACCATGTGATCTCACCTATAAGTAGGACCTAATCAACAAAACAAACAAGCGAGCAATATAGAAATGGAAATAAAGAGCAGACTGGCAGTAACATGTGGGGAGGGTTAAGGGGGATAATGGGGGAAACAAGAGGAAGGGCCATCAAGCAACATGTATAAAGGACCCCTGGGCAAAGGCAAAGCGGAGTAGAATTGAGGGTGGGAGGTGGCGATGGGTAGGGCAGGGGACAGTAATGAGAGAAAAACGGACACAACTGTAATTGAACAATTTTTTAATATTCTAAAAAAAACCCAGCTATGGGACATTTACACAATGGAATAGTGCTCAGCTATAAAAAAGCAGGAAGTTTTATCCTTTGTGACAGCATGGATGGCCCTGGAAAAAATTTTGCTAAGTGAAATAAGCCAGTCAGAAAGACAAATACCATATTATTTCACTCATATGTGGAATCTAATGAACAAACTGAAATAACGGCAAAATAGAGACAGACTCTAAAATACAGAGCAGGCTGACAGCTCTGTGGCGGGGGGGGGTGTTGTTTGGGTGGTGGCATGGAACAAAAAAGAAAATAAATTTATGGACGTGGACAATATTGTGTTGATTGTGTGGTGTGGCGGGGGGTGGGGGATGGAGGTGGAAGAGGGTATAAGAAGGATTAAAGGTAGTGTATAAAAATACAATAAATAAACTACTAAAAATGAATGAATGAATGAATGAACTCAAACCAAAAACATCTGTGAGAAAAATAAAATGAAATATAATTACTTTTACTCTTCTATTTAATTTATTATTAATTATTAATAATTAAATTTAAGAGTAAACATCAATGCCTTTAATAAATCTATATGATTTGGATTGCAATTATGTTGAATTAAAAAATCAATATATTGACAATATTGATTCTTCCAGTCTTTGAACATGGTATATGTCTCTGTTTATTTAGGTATTCTTTAATTTCTCTCAACAATGTTTGGTAGTTTCAGTAAAGGGATTGTACACACCTTCTTTCAAGTTTATCCCTGAGTAATTTATATCACTGATGATATTGTATATAAGTTATAAATATCAATTTTTTACTATTTATTGCTAGTATATAAAAATAAAATTGATAATCTTTGCCCTGGTTGGTGTGGAGGTTGGTTGGGGCATCTTCCCATAGACTGAAAGGTTGTGGGTTCAGTTCCAGGTCCAGGCACGCTCCCAGGTTGCAGGTTCAATCCCTGGTCAGGGTGCATATGAGAAGCCAGCTGATCGATGTTTCTCTCTCACATCAATGTCTCCCTCTCTCTCTCCCACCCCCCTTCCTCTCTCACTAAAAGCAATGGGAAAAAACATGTCCTCGGGTGAGGATAAAAACATTGATAATCTTTATTGAATTTATATCCTACTACCTTGCTAGATTTGCTTTTTGCTCACACTGGATTTTTTTTTTTTTTTTTTTGTAGAGTCCATAAAATGTTCTATTATAGGGATTTACCAACTACGGCCAGTGAGCCAAGACCAGCCAGTGGCTGTCTTTGTACAACCTATGGGCTGAAAATGATTTTACATCTTTAAATGGTTGCATTTTGGTTGGTTATATGTAAATATATACATATAACCATACCATATCCTTGATTTTGTCTCTTAAATAACAAAGTCTTAAATACTTATGATCAGAACCTTTACCAAAATGGTTAGTTAATCCCTATTTTATAGAGTCAATTATGTTCTCTATTACTATAAGGCTGTTTTATTTTGTCCTTTCCAGATGATATACCCCTTATTTCTTCTCTTGCTTTTTGCACTGCGTCTGCCACTGTATTATACTGACCACAAGTGGTGAGAGCAGAAAGTTGTGCCTTCTTCTCGGTCTAAGAGGGAAAACAGTCATTCTTCCACCAGTAAGTTTGATTCTTAGATCCCCCTCTCTGATTGAGAAAGTTTTCTGTTCCCAGCTTACTGAAAATTTCTGTCATGAATAGGTGTTTGATTTTATCAAATATATTTTTCACATTAATTAATTATTTTTGTTTTTTTTTTTCATCTGACAGTATGATGAATTATAGTGATTGATTTTTGAATGCTAAAGTAACTTTGCACACCTTGTACACACTCCACTTGGTCATGCTGTATTGTTCTTTTATATACTGTTGGATTTGCCTTGTAAAAAATTTTGTTTAAAATTATTGCATCTATGCTTATGAGGGATATCAGTCTGTGGTTTTCTCTTCTGGTAAATGTCTTTGATTCTGGTATAAGGATAATGATGGTAACAGAGAATAAATTGGGATGTACCACCTCGTCCTGTATTTGCTGGAACAACACATGTAATGGTGTTACATCTTCATTAAATGCTTGTAAGTGTTTGCCAGTGAAAACACCTGGGCCTGGAGTTTACTTTATGGGAGGGTTTTCAGCTGCATATCTTCAACTTCTTTGTAAGATATAAGGCTGTTACATCTTACAATATTTGAAATGTTGGGTCATTTCATTTTGTTGAGTGGCCTTTTGTAGTTTTTATTTTTCAAGGAGTATTTTCATTTCTCTAAATGGCCCAACATATAAGTATAAAGTTTTTCAGATTTTTAAACTTATGATGTTAATTTGTACACAATATGTAGTGATGGCTTTTCTCTCACGCTAGATCTTTGTAAATTGTGTTTTCTCTGTTTCCTGACCAGTCTCACTAGAGGATTATCAATTTTAGTGACATTCTCAAAGAATTATATTTTGTTTCATTGGTTGTTTCTATTGTTTTTCTGATTTCCATACTATTGAGTTCTACTCTGATCATTATTATTTTCTTTCTTCTGGGTAATTTGGGGTTAAGTTTTTATTTAGTTTTCCAAGTTCTCAAGGAAGAATCTTAGTCCATGGATTTGAGAACTTTTCTCATTTCTAATATAAGCATTTATGTTGTAATTGTCCATTAGAACACTGCATTAGATTCATTACATAAATTGTGATATATGAGGTCTGTCTGGAAAGCATCCATCCATGTACTGTGAAAAATAGAGACATTCATTGAAGAAGATACAAGATACAAGAAACATTATACATAGTACAATGATGCCTCAGTCCCCTTCAGATCAGATGCCTTGGGACCTCACACAGTTCCCCCGATTGCCATTAGCTGCCCTGTCATATTTTCCTGAATTTCACTGACAGTCTGAAATGTCTTGCCTTTCTTTCTTTAAAAATTATTGTTCAAGTACAGTTGTCTCTATTTTCTCCCCACCACTCTCCTCCACCCCACCCATCACCACCACCCACCCTCAATCCTACCCCCCTTTGGCTTTGTCCATGTGTCCTTTATACGTGTTCCTTGATGACCCTTCCCCCTTTTCACCCGTTATTATCTCCCCTCCCCTCTGGTCACTGTCAGTTTATTCTTTATTTCAACATCTCTGGTTATACATTGTTTGTTTTGTTGATAAGGTTCCTCTTAAAGGTGAGATCATATAGTATTTCTCATTCACCACCAGGCTTATTTCACTTAGCTCAATGTTCTCTAGATCCATCCATGCTCTCGTGAAAGGTAGGAGCTCCTTCTCCCTTTCTGCTGTGTAGTATTCTATCGTGTAAATGTACCACTGTTTTTTGATCTGATCATTTACTGGTGGGCACTTAGGCTGTTTCTAGCACTTGGCTATTGTAAACTGAGCCACTATGAACATTGGGATGCATAGGTTCTTTTGAATTGATGTTTCAGGATTCTTAGGGTATAATCCCAGCAGTGGATTGCTGGGTCAAAAGGCAGTGCCATTTTTAGTTTTTTGAGGAAATTCCAAACTGTTTTCCACAGTGGCTGCACCAGTCTGCACTCCCACCAACAGTGTGCTGGGTTCACTTTTCTCCATAACCTCCTCAGCACTTGTTATTTGTTGATTAGTTTATGATGGTCATTCTGGCAGGTGTGAAGTGGTATCTCATTATGGTTTTAATTTGCATCTCTCTGATGGCTGTCTTGCCTCTCAAAGGTGATTTTAGTTTTGGGAAAATCCAGAAGTCGCAGATACCAACTCTGGGCTGAAGGGGGAGCTGAGTCACCTGGGTGATTCAATGTTTCACCATAAAACATCCTCTGCACAGGATGTGATGAATGAGTGGGCACGTAGCTTTGATGAAGCTGCCAGCCAATCACCAGCTGTCCGTAGCTACAGCCTTCTGAGTCATCTGAATAGTATCCTCTGAGGAATTTTCAAGTTTAATGCAAAATTTGATGCAGATTCTTTGCTCTATTTGCTCAGTCATTTTGATGTGACTGCTACACAGTACATATGCGCGCTCGACAGCGTCTACTGCCCCCACTGAACAGTACATTGAAGTCATCAGTGTTTACACATGTGCATTCCGGTCCATTCTCCTTGGCTGCTGCTTACCTCAGTGTCGCATAAACCGTTCTCATTATATTAACAATGGTTGTACTTTTTCCAGACAGACCTCATATTGTATTTTATTTCATTCCCCTCAAAATAGTTTCCAAATTCTCTTCTGATTTCTCTTCTGACCCATGTTTTATTCAGAAGAAGTGTCTTTTTAAGTTTACAAATAGTAATTTTTGCATTGATTTTTAATTTAATTTCCTTTTGGTCAATGAATAAACTTTGTATGATTTTAATACATAAAACTTCATTGATCCTTAGATTTCCCCCGTTATAAAAAAGACATTTGTCAACATTCAGAGTCCACTCATATTAAAATCACCCAATAAAAATAGGAATGTGTGGATAATTCCTGATTGTATGTTTGCATTTCATTGGAGTAAGGGGCTCCTTTTTGGGAACTATGAAGGGTTTTATTATAATAAATCTCTATTGTTCAATTTTTAAACTATATACATGCGTCTTTCTGATGATTTTAAAATATTAAGTAAAATGTCACTCCGATGTATGGGGAATGCACTAGATAATAGCAGAGGTCCACGTAAGCTCACTGCAGAAGGGACAGCGGCCTGCACCAGAGTGGTGGGACTGAAGGTGCATTAAGCATGCAGCTTTGTAGTAATGATTTCTTACCTGTGAGAGTACCTAGAAGACTGAGATCCTTAGCCTTAAGACAAAAGCAGTCTTTAAGATCTGCTTCATTTCATGCTTCTTTGCTTTTCAAACATCCAAAATGACATTTTGGACTGCACCATATTTTAGAAATGTGGAAGGAAGAGTCAGAGATATAAGATCTGGGTGGTTGCTGCCCTCTCTGAAGGAATGCTGAGGTCCGCCAGGCCAGATCTGAGGAGGGCCAGGGAGAAGGGAGAGCCCGGCTTGCCTTGAATTTCTGCAGTGCAGTGTCTCCACCTGCTGGTGTATGTTACCCAAGTAACAATCTTACAGTTGTCAAAGGGAGATCTTGCACTTCCAGTAGGATATTATGTGCTTTAGCACAGTTTTACATCAAAAGAAAGATAAAATACAAGTCCAAAAGTTTTGAAATGTAATTTAGTTCTTCAAGGGTGTGTCAATTAGAATTTTTAATCATGCTACTCAGGGATTGCTAATATCCTCATTACTACAACTCATGGCTTCTCCAATTTTCTTCTCTCTCCCTTGTCTCTCTTCCATCTCCAAAACCTCCTCTTTTATACTGCCTTTCCTGCAACAGCCAGCTTCTTACATTAGGTTAGCCTTCTTATTTCTCAATTTTTTTCCGGTGTCTGACATGTCAGATAAGAAATCTATCTGCGAGATCCAGAAGATGCTGGTGAAGTAGGTGGGAGCTGAACCCTTTAGCTTGGGCACCCAACTGGAACACCTAGCAAATCTTCTGAAGAACTGCATGATCAGCCAATGAAATTCCAGCTTGTTTGAAGTTTGGAAGCCAAGGGTCACAGAGCATGGTAGAAAATGGATAATAAGGAGGTTTTGTGCCATGGACATGGCTGCAGCAGTTCTGGCCCTGAGCCAGGGACCGCGGCTACTGCAGGAGCTATGGAGGAGAGCAGGCTCAGAGGTTGTAGCTTGCCAGCTCCCTCCCGTCCCAGAGCAGGGAAGTCACAGGCCTGTACCAGTAGAGACCTGTTTGGTGGACGGTGGGAAACACAGAGCAGGTGGCACACCGTGGCTGAGACAGTGGTCATGGTTGGGACAATACTAGAGAAATTGGGGAGCCAGGTGACACTGGGAGATGGGAGAAGAGAAGGGCCACGACCGACTGTGTCCCAGATAGTCCTGGACTGGTCAGACAGTTGGTCTGAGTGAAAATCCCAGTGATTGTTAGGAAAGGTCATGCACGACCAAGGGAGAGTCACTCAAAAAGGGGCTCTCAGCCACTATGCAATTGCCTCCAGTGTGCCACCCCAGTGGCCTGGACAGAGAAGAAAGAGGGGGAGGGCCACAAATTGCTCCAAATAAGGGCACCCCAAAGACCAATCAAAGCGGGGTAGCTGGGGTGAAAGGGGTAGCTGTCCCCAGAGAGACTTAATTTAATAGGGGAATGAAACTACCCAAAAAGGACTTTGTGTACGTGCAGCACCCAGGCCAGCAAAGAGTGAGGAGAAGGGGTGCAAGCTGCTCCTACTTGGTGCACCTCACACAGTAATCAAAGGGCTGCACACTGAGGGGGATTAAAGGTGCTGGCCTGATGCATATGGACAGTGTGGGCCTTGCAGTGCTCTGAGGGCTCAGCTAGAGGCTGGGAACCAGTGAAAACAGTAACCCAGGCACAGTCCCAATCCTCACAGATCCGCAGGAAAGGAAAAAAACAAAAAAGAAAAAATGAAGCCCAATCACCCTTTGACTGTAGCATCCAGGAAAACCAGCAGAACCCGCTTAGTGGGTTTAAGGTCAGCAGGAGGCTCCCCCCCCCCCCCCCCCCACCCCCGTTTTCCTTTTTTTCTTTCTTTTTCTTGCAAGTGTAAGACAGTAAGACCTGGAGCAATGGAAGGAACAAAGAAAGATCCAGAGAGAGATCCAAAGGCTAATGCCAACAACTGAGAAAAAATTTCACTTTGATATTCTTCAGAACCTGCATTTTATTTTTTATTTTATTGTTTTATGTTATTTTTATTTTTTATATATTTTAATTTTTAAATTTCTCTTAATTAGATTTAGTTTTCTTTGTTTTGTTTGTTTGATTTCATTTTTTGACTAGTTTTTCTGTTCTCTGTTTCCTATTACATTTTAATTTTTCTTCTGACACTGCACCTGTATTCCAAGAACACGCTCCTCTTGGTCTTTTAACTTTTATTCTTTTTATTCAGATTACATATAGTTTGTCTTATTATTCTTGTTCCAAATCCCACACAGCACCATTCCCAGGTCTTGGCCCATTTCACAATCTTCCTGAGCTCTATTACTGTTATGGTTAATTTTATTCTCTCCCACCCTACCCCTAGTTTCTATCCTTTGCTCTCATTATATCTCATCATCTAACCTCACATAGGTGTTCTTCCTTTTTGCAATCAGCTCATATTCTTTTTTTCCCCCAATAAGAGTCTTATCTCATTTTCTCCTTTCATAAAAACTGGCTACTTGGGTTAATTATTAAGCTTATGGTGGTACTTCTCCAAGGATCTCCTATCTGCTCTCTACTTGTTAGTACATTAAACCCTATAGAATACTCCCCCACTGTCTTACTCCATTTCACCTTTGCCCTGCCCCTGGTCATATACAAGGTAATATGGGAGTTGTGAATACCGGTAAACCCACTGGAAGAGAAAACTCACCAAGAGGAAAAGCCCAAGCACAACAAGGGATGGCACAAAAGGAAGAAAGAGCAAAGCTAGATCACCTGGACAAGGAGATCAAAGATAACACACCACTGAATCCCACAAAACTCCTATGATAGAAGTTCACCCTACAAAGATAACTAGCAAAGTAGAGCATCAGGAATCA
This sequence comes from Mormoops blainvillei, assembly GCA_004026545.1. Taxonomy (NCBI): domain Eukaryota; kingdom Metazoa; phylum Chordata; class Mammalia; order Chiroptera; family Mormoopidae; genus Mormoops; species Mormoops blainvillei. The sequence continues at coordinate 176,076 of PVJD01002719.1, read as the reverse complement.
CAGAACAAAACAAAAACAGTCCCTGAAAATGGAGAGAAAAAGAAAGAACCAGCACTCAAAAGGAATAGAAGATCCCCCATTGAAAGAGCTAAATGAAATAGAAGCAAGCAAACTATCACACATAGAGTTCAAAAGAATGGTGATAAGGTGCTCGAGGAACTCACAGACGACTACAAGGAACAGAATGAGAACTACAACAATATGAAAAAGGAAATAGAAACCTTAAACAAGAACCAGGAAGAAATGAAGAATACAATTTTTGAAATAAAATATACACTAGAAGGAATTAGAATAAGGCTGGATGAAGGTGAGGACCAAATTAATGAGCTGGAAGACAAGATAGAAAGAAATACCCAGGTAGAGCAGCTTCACAGAAAAGACTAAAAAAATATGAAGATACCTTAAGGGAAATATAAGACAACACAAAATGCAACAACGTTCGAATCATAGGAATACCAAAAGCAGAAGAAAAGGAGCAAGGGATAGAAACTCTATTTAAAAAAATAATGACAGGAAACTTCCCAAACCTGGAGAGGGAAAATACCATGCAAGTTTAGGAAGCACAGAGTCCCAGTTAAGGAGAACCCAAAGAGGCCTACTCTAAGACACATCATAATTAGAATGCCAAGGTTTAAACAAAGAGTGAATCTTAAAAGCAGCAAGGCAGAAACAAGGAGTAACATACAAGGGAGTGCCAATAAGGCTAGCAGCTGATTTCTCCACAGAAACACTACAAGCCAGAAGGGAATGGCAAGAAATATTCCAGGTAATGAAAAGCAAAGGCCTGCAACCAAGACTGCTCTACCCAGCAAGGCTCTCACTTAAAATGGAAGGTGAAATAAGGAGTTTCCAAGACAAAAGAAAGCTGAAAGAATACAGCTCCGCCAAACCAGCACTGAAAGATATGCTAAAGGGACTGCTATAAGGAGAGGAAGAAAAAGAGTGAGAGAGAGGAACACAGGTACAAAGGGGGGAAAATGAATAATTACCTATCGATAATAACCTTAAATGTTAATGGATTAAATGCTCCAGTCAAAAGACATAGGTTAGCTGAATGGATAAGAAAACATGACCAACACTTATGTTGCCTACGAGAGACGCACCTCAGAACAAAAGAACTACATAGACTGAAAGTGAAGGGTTGGAAAAAAATATTCAAGCAAAAGGACGGGGGGAAAAAAGCTAAGGTAGCAGTATTTATATCACACAAAACAGACTTCAAAACAAAGCCATAAAAAGAGAGATACAGAAGGACACTACATAATACGCAAGGGAAGAATCCAGTAGGAAGACATAAACATTGTAAATATATATGCATCCAATATAGGAGCACCTAAATTATAAGGAAAATCTTGGGGGACTTCTAGAAAAATATAGGCAAGCAACACACTTATACCAGGGAATTTTAACACCCCATGTCAGAATTTGATAGATCTTCTAAACAAAATATCAATAAGGATATTGCAACACTGAACGATGTCCTAGATCAAATGGACTTAACTGATATACAGATCCTTTAATCCCAAAGAAACAAAACATACTTTCTTTTCAAATTCACACAGATCATTTCTGAAGATAGACCACATGATAGGATACAAAACAAACCTCAACAATTTCAAGAGAAATTGACCACAAGGGTCTGAAAATAGAAACCAACCTCAAGGAAAAACTCAAAAACATTCAAACTCACGGAGACTGAATAGTATGCTATTAAACAATGAATGGGTTAATAATGAGATCAAGCAAGAAGTAAAAAATTTTCTGAAAACAATTGAAAATGAACACACAACTAACTGTCCAAAACTTATGGGACATAGCAAAGGCAGTTCTGAGAGGGAAGTTCATAGTGATACAGGCCTACCTAACAAAGAAAGACACATTTCAAGTAAACAACCTAACACTGAATCCACAAGATCTGGAAGAACAACAATAAACAAAGTCCAAAAGGAATAGAAGGAAGGAAATAACCAAGATCGGAGCAGAATTAAGTGATATAGAGGATAAAAGAAAAATTAAAAGGATCAATAAATCCAGGAGCTGATTCTTTGAAAAGATAAACAAAATCAACAAGCCTTTAAACAGACTCATCAAGAGAAGAAGGGAGAGAACACAAATAAATAAAATCAGAATTGATAGAAGAAATTACAACTGATACCACAGGATTACAAAGGATTGTAAGAAATTACTACAAAATTTCTATTTCAAAAGAAATTTGAAAATCTGGGTGAAATGGACAAATTTCTAAAAAATTTAATCTCCTAAAACTGAATGAAGAAGAGGCAAAAAACCTGAACAGACCAATAATAACTGGTGAAATTGAAGCAGTAATCAAAAAACTCCAGGCACACAAACGTCCTTGACCAGATGGTTTCAAGGAGAATTTTATAAAACATCTAAGGAAGAGCTAACTCCTATTTTTCTCAGACTTTTCCAAAAATCCCAAGAGAGGGAAGACTCCCAAACTCTTTTTATGAGGCCAGCATCATCCTAATCCCAAAACCAGATAGAGACACAACAAAGAGAAGAAACTAGAAACCAGTATCATTCATGAACATAAATGCTAAAATCCTCAAGAAAATATTGGCAAACTGCATTCAGCAATATACTAAAAAGATCATATACCATGATCAAGTGGGATTCATCCCAGGGATGAAAGGATAGTACAATATTCACAAATCAATAAATGTAATGCATGACATAAGCAAAAGGAAACACAAAAATCACATGATCATATCAATACATATAGAAAAACCATTAGATAAGGTACAGCACCCATGTATAATGAAAACATTCAGCAAAGTGAGAATTCAGGGGCAATGCCTCAACATAATAAAGGTCATATACAAGAAACCTACATCCAACATTATACTGAATGGGCAAAAATTAAAAGCTTTCCCACTAAGATTGGGAACAAGACAACAATTTCTGCTTTCACCAATTCTATTCAACATATTATTAGAAGTCCTAGCCACAGCTATCTGACAAGAAAAGTAAATAAAAGGCATCCAAATTGGAAAGGAGGAAGTAAAACTGCCATTGTTTGCAGATAACATTATAGTGTACATACAAAACCCTATAGACTCCACCAAAAAACTATTCAACCTAATAAGTGAATTTGGCAAAACAGCAGGATACAAAGTCAATGTGCAGAAATTGAATGCATTTTTGTACACGAACAATGAAATATCAAAATCAGGTATCAGGGGGAAAATCCCATTTACTATAGCAACAAGAAAAATAAAGCACCTAGGAATAAACTTAACCAAGGAGGTAAAAGACCTGTATTGAGAAAACTACACAACACTGAAGAAAGAAATGATGGAAGACACAAATAAATGGAAGCATATACCATTTTCATGGACTGGAAGGATTAACATCATCAAAATGTCCGTACTACCCAAAGCAATTTATAGATTCAACACAATCCCTATTAAATTACCAATGACATGTTTCATAGGTATAGAACAAAAAACTCAAAAATATATATGGAGCCATAAATGACCCCAGACAGCTGCAATAATTTTGATATAGCAGAACAAAGCAGCAGGGATTACAATGCCTGAGATCAAACTATATTATAAGACTACCATAATGAAAAGAGTCAGGTACTGGCATAAGAACAGACACATAGATCAATGGAACAGAATTGAAAACCCTGCAGTAAACCCATGATTCTATGGTCAATTAATATTCGACAAAGGGAGCAGAAGTATGAACTGGAGTAAAAATAGCTTCTTCAACAAATAGTGTTGGGACATCTGGACAGATACATGCAAAAAAATGAAACTCGACTACCAATTTACACCACACACAAAAATATACTCAAGATGGATAAAAGGCATAAATGTAAATTGTGACAACATAAAAGTCCTAGAGGAGAACATAGGCAGGAAAATATCAAATATTCCACACAGCAATATTTTCACTGATATGTCCCCTAGAGCAAGGGACAGAAAGGAAAGAATAAACAAATGGGGCTTCATCAAAATAAGAAACTTCTGCACAGCTAAAGAAAACATCAGCAAAATGAAAAGGGAACCAACTGTATGGGAAAATACATTTGCCAATGATACATCTGACAAAGGTTTGTTCTCCAAAATATATAAAGAACACACATGACTCCACTCCAGAAAGACAAACAATCCAATTAAAAAATGGGCAAAGGACCTGAACAGACACTTCTCCAAGGACATACACAAGACCCAAAGTCATATGAAAGGATACTCAGTATCACTAGCCATCAGAGAGATGCAAATTAAAACCAGAATGTGATATCACTTCACACCAGTCACAATGGTCATCATAAACAAATCAACAAACAACAAGTGCTGGCAAGACTGTGGAGAAAAGAGAACCCTAGTACACTGTTGTTTGGAATGCAGACTGGTGCACCCACTGTGGAAAACAGTTTGGAATTTCCTCAAAAAACTAAAATGGATCTGCCTTTTGACCAGGCAATTCCACTGCTGGGATTATACCCTAAGAATCCTGAAACACCAATCAAAAGAACCTATGCACCCAATGTTTATAACAGCACAGTTTACATTAGCCAAGGATTGGAAGCAACTTAAATGCCCAACAGTAAATGACTGAATAAAAAAACTATGGTACATTTAAACAATGGAATACTACACAGCAGATAGGAAGAAAGAGCTACTACCCTTTACAACAGCATGGATGGAACTGGCGATCATTATGCTAAGTGAAATAAGCCAAGTAGTGAAAGAGAGATACCATGTGATCTCACCTATAAGTGTAACCTAATGCACAAAATAAACAAGCAAGCAAAATGTAACCAGCGACATTGAAATAAAAAGCAAACTGACAGTAACCAGAGGGGAGGAGAGAGGGGGATGACAGGGAAAAGAGAGGGGAAGGATCATGAAGAAACGTGTATAAAGGACCCATTGAGAAAACCAAATGGGGGAAGGATTGAGGGTGGGAGGTAGATTGTACTGGAGAAAGTGGTGGTGGGAAAATGCTGACCAAAAAAAATAGACAGCAGGAGGCTAAGAATAGTATAGGAAATTAAGAAGCCAAAGGACTGATATGTATAGCCCATGGACATAACTAAGAGGTGTGGGGATGATGGTATGGGGTGCAGGGCAGAGGGGATAAAGGAGGGGAAAATGGTACAACTGTAATAGCAGTCTCGATAAAATATGCCAAAAAACCCCAAGAAAACAAAAAAACAAATACCTTTGTCAATTGCATTATAATCAGATATATAACCATGTCATTTTAAATATGTTTTTGTCATTTAGAAACACTGTTTTACTCTGATGCATTTGCAAAAATGTTACATCTTTAAAAAGATCCATGGGAAGGACTTGGACTTATTATAAAATATGTTTCTCAGAATAACTTTTCAGACCATATTTTGAAATAGATGGGAATTTTTGGGGTTCTTGGGAATGACCGTTTGTAAAGATGCTGGTGGATAATAAGTATAAATAAGAATTGATTGTGGGACTGAATAAACTGAGGATAATCATTGTTCTTGTGACTTTGTTCAAAATATTTCTGATTAAAAAAAGTTTTCATAGAGCAATTTGATAAATTGTAGCAATATTGAAGCATTTATATTTTTCTCCCTACTTGATTCCTCCAGAATTTGGAAACTCAATGAATGAGCATTATTATTTTTATGACAATATGTTTATTTGCATGGATCCAACAAGGATCAGATTTCTTCCAGTTTCCAATTGTAGATTTACTATCCAAGACTTCAACTGAGATGTCATGACTAAAAGAGACATGCCTAGACTCTGGATGGTAGCAAAAAGTTTTACGGTATAAAGATGGAAGCCAAAGGGGAAGGCATTGGTTTGAAAGCCAATGGAAGCCCCTTGGAGAAATGGCCTGGTACCTTGCTTATTCATATGATTCATGGCAGTATTTCCAGGTAAGGAGTGAAGGTTGCTTTCCTGTGAGATGACAAGGAAAGAACCTCAAGACATTTTGGGGACCTCGATAACTTGAGGCGCTTACACAAAAATATAGGTATTACATGAAAAACTGATGGCAACTGTATTGCTTGGCTTCTCTGCTCTGCATGGCTAACGAAAGTCTAATTTGAAAATTCCTTGTAACATTCCAGCAAAGTACATTTAAGGAAGCCTACATGATGAATTGCTATTCCTGTTGTTTATGCAAATAATCAACATATATCCAGGTCAAGAAATATAAATCCAATTTATTTTCGGAAATTTATACTTTAAGATAAATGATATGTTGAAGCTTAGATGACATTTTACGCTATTACACATTTAAGATTCTATGCCCTCCATGAATGTGAATCTATGAGAAAAATTATTGTTGCTAAGGATTATAAGGATTCTTACCCATACCATCTTCACTAAAGGACCCCCAGTCTAAGTTCAAAATAAAAGGTTATATGAGTCACGTGTGGCAAGGGCAGAATATGGAAAATAGTAAATGTCTTCTTTTGAATGGCGGGGCTTTTTCTTTCACAACGTCTTATATTGGCAAAGACTCAAAAAGAACATCACCAGTGATTTTTTTATGGCAGGGTACAAATGCCAGCCTTACTAGAGACTCGAAACTGGAAGTGGTAGACCTTACGTATTTAACAGAGTGCAAGACAAAAGTGAAGTGGTTAGTACTTCATGGAAAAGCAAAAACCTTAAAAACAAAAAGAGAAGGGAAGTGAATCATTGGTATAACAAGTTCCTGAAAGTAATTTAGAAGTAGCAGGGAATTAGAAATAATGAATAATGAGGCCTTTATACCCTGTAGAAATCCTATGTTTGGTTTGATTTCACTCATGGAGACCTGCATTGAAAAGGAGATCCCTTGGTAGATGATCTCAGAAGGAAGATGTGATACACATATAACGGATACTAACTACTCAGCCATAAGAAAAGATGAAATACTGCCAGTTGTGACAGGGATGGGACTTGAGAATATTATGCTAAGTGAAATAAGTCAGTCAGACAAAGCAAAGAACCACATGATTTCACTCATATGTGGGATATAAAACTGAAACTCATAAACACAGACAACATATTGTGGTACCTGAGGAAAGGGAGGTAAGGGGGTGGTAAAGGGTAATAAGAGACAAATATATGGTGACAGAGATGATTCGACTTTGGGTGGTTGGTACACAATATGCAGATTATATATCATAGAAATGTATACTTGAAACCTATATAATTTTATTAACCAATGTCACCTCAATAAATTTAATTAATAAAAAAAGTAAATGCTTAAGTGTAGTTTTGGGTACCTTAATCAAAATCATATTCTGTGAATTTCACATTTCCAAAAAAGATAAAAGAATTATCTGGATCTAAACAAATTGTTTTTTTCTGCTATCAAATTGTGGAAAAAGTTATTTGCATGTGTCGGCAGAGGAATATAGAAAGAATTGGGCAGTTAGTACTTTCAGACTCAGATTCAGGGTTTTGTTAACAATTCAAAAGGGGCTAATAAATATTAGATAAACAATATAAGGCAATGATTTTAAGAACCCCATAAAATTCAAAACTACTAGATTAATTTTTTGTCTCTATAAGCTTACGGGGAAATAAATCTTACTGGAAACCTATTACAGAATTTTAATATAACTACTTTATTGATTTACAAGTAAATTTATTGTAATTATTTCTCATGTACATGCTGCTCTTTTCATTGAATTGCAGTCCTCAGTAATAATTTTATTTCATTTATTTAAAATATTTTTAGGGTTCCCAGTCAAGATGGAGGCATAGATAAACAAGGATCACCTCCTCACACAACCACATAAAAATTACAAATAAACTATAAAACAACCCTCACTCAGAACCATCAGAAATCAAGTTGAATAGAAGTCTGACACTATGGAATTAAAGAAACCACATCCATATAGACTGTTATGAGAGGCAGAGACATGGAACGGGCTGGTTTCACATCCACATGTAGTGGATAAAAATTTGGGAGGGATATCTCAGGAATGAGAGACTCCAGGTGCACACCAGGCCACCCAGCCCAGGGTTCCAGTGCCAGGAAGACAAGTCCCCATAACTTCTGGCTGTAAAAACCAGTGGGAATTAAGTGGGTGAAAGAAATTGCTGAATTCCCATGCATTTCCTCTTAAAGAATCCACATACAGACTTACACAGTCTCACTCCCTCTGAGCTCCAGCACTGGCAGAGCAGCTTGAAAAGAACCAGTGGCATATGGGGAGGAACTGAAGTCTGATGCCAGATTTGATGTCTGGCATCAAGACAAGAACTGGGGAAAACTTTATCCCAGACAGAATGGTGGTCAGAGACCATTGTTCCTTTTCTGAGCCCTCTCCCCACAGAGCCAAAGAACTAGCAGGCAAGTGCCATATCTGAGACTGTCAACCTGGCTCACACTCTTTGCCCCACCCTGGTGATTCCTTAAAACTCTGCCCACCCATCTTATAGGCCCACCCAACCTGTAAACAGTGGCTTTTCTATATGAATGGCTTATCATGGCTCATGCTTCACGTCTTCATAATTCCTCTCAAACAAGCAACAACTGGCTTCAGCAACACCCCAGCCCCTGTACTTCCTGCTACGTTAGTGCACCCAGGCACTAACAGCAGCCAGGCATCCCCTGGGAGTCTCCAAGCCCAGCAAAAGTAGCAGACATCTGTAGATTGCTTTGTAGCTCATTTTGGGTGGCCCTGAGCAGAACACAGATGGCAGCTGACCTTGGCCTGCACCACCTAGGAAACCCCAGAGCCAGTGTACCCAGTGTACATCTACAGACAGTGTCAGGTACCACCACCCTGCCCCTGTACAGCTGATCCTCCATGGACAGCAGAGGTTGAGGGTGACTGGTCACAGAGAGTCCTTGAAGCTGACTGGCCCAGGTAAATCCTTCCCATTGACCTTCCAATAGCAATCAACACTCAAAGAAAAGGGAAGGTGTATGCAGCCCACATGGAGGGTGCACCTCAAGTATCCAGCTTGGGCGATTGGGGAGTCTGTGCCACTGAACCCTACAGGATACCTACTGAATTAGGCCACACTACCAAGATAAGGAGTCATAAAAGCTCTACCTAATACATAGAAACAAACACAGGAAGGCTGCCAAAATAGAGACAAAGAAATGTGGCCCAAATGAAAGAACATAAAAAATCCAGAAAAAGAACTAAACAAAATGGAGATAAGCAATCTATCGAATGCAGAGTTCAAAACGCTGGTTATAAGGATGCTCAAGGAACCTAGTGAGGACCTCAACTGCAAAAAAAAGATCCAGTCAGAAATGAAGGATACACTAATTAAAATACAGAACAACTTACAGAAAAAACAACAGTAGAGTGGACTAAGCTGAGAATCAAACCAATGATTCAGAACATAAGGAAGAAAAAACAAGCAAGCAGAAAAACAAGAAGGAAAAAAAGAATACAAAATAATAAGGATAGTGTAAGCAGCTTCTCAGACAACTTCAAGAATTCCCACATTTGCATCACAGAGGTACCAGACGGAAAAGAAAGAGCCAGAATCTGGAAATCTATTTGAAAAAATAATGAAAGACAACTTCCCTAATTTGGTGAAGGAAATAGACATGCAAGTCCAGGAAGCAGAGTCCCAAACAAGATGGATGTAAAGAGGCCCACACTAAGATACAACATAATTAAAAGGCCAAAGGTTAAAGATAAAGAGAGAATCTTAAAAGCAGCAAGAGAAAAACAGTTTGTTAACTCTTGGGCAGTTCCCAAAAGAACAACTTCTGATTTCTTGAAAGAAACTTTTCAGACTAAAAGAGATTGGCAGGAAATATTCAAAGTCATGAAAAGCAGGAATCTACAGTCAAAATTACTCTACCCAGCAAAATGTGATTTAGAATCAAAGGGCAGATAAAGAGCTTCACAGACAGGAAAAAACTAAAGGAGTTCATCATTAGCAAACCATTATTATATAAAATGTTAAGGAACTTATGTAAGAAAAAGATCAAAACTATGAACAATAAAATGGCAATAAATACATATCTATCAACAACTGAATCTAAAAAACAAACTAAGCAAACAAGAGCAGAGCCAGAATCATGAATATGGAGAATGTTTTGATGGTTGCCAAATGGGAGGGGGCGTGGGGGAATGGGTGAAGGAGTAAGAGGATTAAGAAGTACAAATAGGTAGTTACAAAATAGCCATGGGGATATAAAGTACAGCATAGGAAATGGAGTAGCCAAAGAATGTACACACATGATCCATGGACATGATCAAAGGTTTGGGGGTTGCCTGAAGGAGCTGGGGGGTGCTGGGTGGAGGGAGGCCAAGGGGAAAAATTTGGGACAACTGTAATAGCATAATCAGTAAAATATAATTTAAAAAATAAAATAATTTTTTTTTACTTTTTTTAGTTACAGTTTACATTCCATATCATTTTGTATTAATTTCATGTGTATAACATAGTAGTTATACATTTATATAATTTATGAAGTGATCATACTGACAAATCGAGTACCCACCTAGCACCATGCATAATTATTACAATATTATTGACTAATTCCTTATGCTGCACTTTATGACCCCAAGACTATTTTGTAACTGCCAATTTATACTTCTGCTTCTTAATCACTTCTCTTTTTCACCCAGTCCCCCAACCCCTCTTCCCACTGGTAACCATCAGTCTGTTCTCTGTATCTATGAGTCTGTTTCCTTTTCTTTGTTAGTTTATATAGTTCTTTAGATTCCATATATAAAGGAAATCACATGGTATTTGTGTCTGACTGACTTATTTTACCAAGCATAATATTTTCTATGTTCAACCATGCTATTGCAAATGATAAGATTTTGTTCTTTTATTATCACCAAGTAATATTATTCCATTGTATATATGTAACACTGCTTTTTTCTTCACTCCCATATTAATGGGCACTTGGGCTGCTACCATATATTGGCTATTGTATAGTGGACATAGGGATACATAAATTATTTACAATCAGTGTTTTGTATTTCTTCAGATTTATAACCAGAAATAGAACCATGGGATCATTGGGAGGTTTTATTTTTAATTTTTTTTAGGAAACTACATACTGTTTTCCATAGCACTGCACAAACCTGCATTCCCACCAACAGTACAGTACCAAAGGGTTTTCTTTTCTCCACATCCTCATCAGCACTTATTTGTTGATTTATTGATGACAGCCATTCTGAAAGGTATTAGGTGATTTCTCATCGTGGTTTTGATTTGCATTTCTCTGATAACTAGTAACTTTCTAAATTTTTATATATCTTTTTCATTTTTTAATCAAATACAACAATATTGTTGTTCAAGTTGTCCCAATTTTGCCTCCGTTACTTTCCTCTGCCCTACTTCTCCCATTCAATCCTCCCCACCCATTGTTTTTGCCTGTGGGTACTTTTAAAATGTCCCTTGACTACCCTTCCCCTTCTTTCCCTCATTATCACCTTCACTCTTCACCTCTGGTTATTGTCAGTTTGTTCTTTATTTCAATGTCTCTGGTTATATTTTTCTTGCTTGTTTGTTTTGTTGATTAGTTTCCACTTATAGGCGAGATCATATGGTATTTGTCTTTCACCTCGTGGCTTATTTCACTTAGTATAATACTCTCTAGTTCCATCTATGCTGTCATGAAGGATAGGAGTTCCTTCTTTTTTTCTGATGTGTAGTATCCCGTTGTGTAAAATTACCACAGCTTTTTGATCCACTCATTTACTGAGTGGTACTGAGGCTGCTTCTAGCACTTGACTATTGTAAATTGAGCTGCTATGAACATTGGGGTGCATAGCTTCTTTTGAATTGGTGTTTCAGGATTCTTAGGGTATAATCCCAGCAGTGGAATTGTTGGGTCAAAAGGCAGTGCCATTTTTAGTTTTTTGAGGAAATTCCAAACTGTTTTCCACAGTGGCTGCACCAGTCTGCATTCCCACCAACAGTGCACTAGGGTTCACTTTTCTCCACAACCTTGCCAGCAGTCGTTGCTTGTTGATTTGTTTATGATGGCCATTATGGCTGGTGTGAAGTGGTATCTCATTGTGGCTTTAATTTGCATCTTTCTGATGGTTAGTGATGCTGAGCATCCTTTCATATGACTCTGGGCCCTCTGTACATCATCCTTGGAGAAGTGTCTGTTCAGGTCCTTTGCCCATTTCTTAATTGGATTGTTTGTCTTCCTACAGTGGAGTCATGTAAGTTCTTTATATGTTTTGGAGATCAAACCTGTGTCAGATGTATCATTGGCAAATATATTTTCCCATACAGTTGGTTCCCTTTTCATTTTGTTGATGTTTTCTTTAGCCACGCAGAAGCTTTTTAATTTGATGAAGTCCCATTTGTTTATTCTTTCTTTTATGTCCCTTGCTCTAGGGAACATATCAGTGAAAATATTGCTGCATGGAATATCTGAGATTTTCCTGCCTATGTTCTCCTCTAGGACTTTTATAGTTTTGCAACTTATATTTAAGTCTTTTATCCACCTTGAGTTTATTTTTGTGCATGATGTAAATTGGTGGTTGAGTTTCATTTTTTTGCATGTATCTGTCCAGATGTCCAAACACATTTGTTGAAGAGGTTTTTACACCATTTTATGCTTTTGACTCCTATGTCAAATATTAGTTGACCATAGAGACATGGTTTATTTCTGGGCTCTCTATTCTGTTCCGTTGATCTACGTGTCTGTTCTTATGCCAATACCAGTCTGTTTTGATTACAGTAGCCTTGTAGTATAGTTTGATATCAGGTATTATGATCCCTCTGACTTTGTTCTTCTTTCTCAAAATTGCTACAGCTATTCAGGATTGTTTATGGTTCCATATAAGTTTTTGAATTCTTTGTTCTGTATCTGTGAAATATGTCATTGGTATTTTAATAGATATTGCATTGAATCTCTAAATTGCCTTGGGTAGTATAAACATTTTGATGATGTTAATTCTTTCAGTCCATGAACACAGTATATGCTTCAATTTATTTGTATTTTCCTTAATTTCTTTCTTCAGTGTTGTGTAGTTTTCTGAGTATAGGTCTTTTACCTCCTTGGTAAGGTTTATTCTGAGGTACTTTATTTATTTTGTTGCTGTAGTGAATGAGATTTTTTTCCTGATTTCTGATTCTGATATTTTGCTGTTGGTGTACAAAAATGCCTTCATTTTCTGAATATTGACTTTGTATCCCACTGTTTTGCCAAATTCGCTTATTAGGTGGAGGAGTTTTCAGGTGGAGTCTATGGGATTTTCTATGTACACAATCATATTATCTGCAAACAATGACAGTTTTACTTCCTCATTTCCTATTTGGATGCCTTTTATTTCTTTTTCTTGCCTGACTGCCATGGCTAGGACCTCCAATACTATGTTGAATAGAAGTGGAGAGAGCGGACACCCATGTCTTGTTCCTGATCTTAGTGGGAAAGATTTCAGTTATTGCCCATTGAGTATGATGTTAGCTGTAGGTTTCCCTTATATGGCCTTTATTCTGTTGAGGTATGTCCCCTCTACTCCCACTTTGCTGAGTGTTTTGATCATAACTGGGTGCTGTGCTTTGTATGCTTTTTCTGCATCTATTGATATGATCATATGGTTTTTGTCTTTCCTCTTGTTTATATGATGTATTATGTTTATTGATTTGTGAATATTGTACTATCTTTGCATCCCTGTGATGAATCCCACTTGTCAAAAGATCATGGTGGATGATCTTTTTAATGCATTGCTGGACGTGGTTTGCCAATATTTTGTTGAAGATTTTAGGATTTCTGTTCATCAGTGATATTGGCCTATAGTTTTCTCTCCTTATGGTGTCTTTATCTGGTTTTGGGATTAAAATGATGCTAGTTTCATAAAAAGAGTTTGGGAGTCTTCCTTCTTTTTGGTTTTTTGGAATAGTCTGAGAAGGATAGGGGTTATGTCTCCCTTAAATGTTTTATAGAATTCTCCTGGCAAACCATCTGGCCCGGGGATTTTTTGTGCCAGGAGTTTTTGATCACTTCTTTGATTTACTCAGCTGTTATCAGTCTGTACAGGCTTTCTGCTTCTTCCTCATTCAGTTTGGGAAGATTATATTTTTCCAGGAATTTATTTATTTTACCAAGGTTTTCAAATTTCTTGGCATATAGTTCTTTGTAGTAATTTCTTACACTCCTTTGTATTTCTGTGGTATCAGTTGTGATCTCTCCTCTTTCATTTCTGATTTTATTTATTTGTGTTCTCTCCCTTTTTTTCTTGATGAGTCTGCTTAAAGGCTTGTTGATTTTGTTTATCTTTTCGAAGAACCACCTCCTGGATTTATTGATCCTTTGAGTTGTTCTCTTAGCTTCTATGTCACTTAATTCTACTCTAATCTTGGTTATTTCCTTCCCTCCAATTGCTCTGGACTTTGTTTATTGTTGTTCCTCCAGTTCTTGTAGATGTTGTATTAGGTTGTTTATTTGAAATGTTTCTATCTTTTTCAGGTAGGCCTATATCACTATGAACTTCTCTCTCAAAGCTGCCTTTGCTGTGTTCCATAAGTTTTGGACAGTTGTGTGTTCATTTTCATTTGTTTCCAGAAAGGTTTTGACTTTTTGCTTGATCTCATTATTAATACATTCATTGCTTAATATCACGCTATTCAGTCTCCATGAGTTTGAATGTTTTTGAGGTTTTTCCTTGAGGTTGGTTTCCAGTTTCGGGCCCTTGTGGTCCAAGAAAATGCTTGTTATGATTTCCATTTTCTTGAATTTGTTGAGGCTAGTTTTGTTTGAGACTTTGTCAGTGCCCTATCATGTGGTCTATCTTTGAAAATGTTCCATGTGCATTTTAAAAGAATGTGTATTTAGCTTCTTTGGGATGAAAGTTTCTACATATATCAGTTAAGTCCATTTGATCTAGGATATTGTTCAATGCCACAATATCCTTGTTGATATTTTGTTTAGAAGATCTATCCATTTTTGACAGTGGTGTGTTAAAATCCCCTAGTATAAGTATGTTGCTGTCTACATCTTTCTTGAAGTCCTCCAAGATTTTCCTTATATATTTGGGTGCTCCTGTGTTGTGTGCATCTATACATATGTTTATATCTTTTTGGTGGATTCTTCCCTTGAGTATTATGTAGTGTTCTACAGTATCTCTTTTTATGGCTTTTGTTTTGAAGTCTGTCTTGTCTGATATAAGTATTGCTACCCAGGCTTTTTTTTTTTTTTCTTGTTCATTTGCTTGGAATATTTTTTTCCAGCCCTTCACTCTCAGTCTATGTAGGTCTTGTTTTCTGAGCTGAGTCTCCTGTAGGCAGAATATGTGCGGGTCATGTTTTCTTATCCATTCAGCTACCCTATATCTTTTGATTGGAGCACTTAATCCATTAACATTTAAGGTTATTATTGATACATACTTATTCATTTTTCCCTCTTTGACCTGTGTTCCTCTCTCTCTCTCCCCCTCCCTCTCTCTGTCTTTTTCTTCCCCTTCTTATAGCAGTCCTTTCATCATCTTTTGCGGTGCTGGTTTGGTAGACGTGTATTTTTTCAGCCTTCTTTTGTCTGGGAAACTCCTTATTTCTCCTTCCATTTTAATTGAGAGCCTTGCTGGGTAGAGTAGTTTTGGTTGCAGGCCTTTCCTTTTCATTACTTGGAATATTTCTGCCATTTTCTGCCTTATAGTGTTTCTGTGGAGAAATCAGCTGCTAGCCTTATCTTTGCAC
Organism: Mormoops blainvillei; assembly: GCA_004026545.1. Lineage (NCBI taxonomy): Eukaryota > Metazoa > Chordata > Mammalia > Chiroptera > Mormoopidae > Mormoops > Mormoops blainvillei. Next base: position 160,462 of record PVJD01002719.1, on the reverse strand, counting down.
CCTTGTATGTTACTTCTTGTTTCTTCCTTGCTGCTTTTAAGATTCCCTCTTTGCCTTTAAAACTTGGCATTTTAATTATGATGTGTCTTGGAGTAGGCCTGTCTGGGTTCACCTTGATTGGGACTTTCTGTGCTTCCTGAACTTGCATGGTATTTTCCCTCTCCAGGTTTGGGAAGTTTCCTGTCATTATTTTTGAAACAGGGTCTCTATCCCTTGCTCCTTTTCTTCTCCTTCTGGTATCCTATGATTTGAATGTTGTTGTTTTTCATGTTATCTTGCATTTGCCTTAAGGTACCTTCATATTTTTTTAGTCTTTTTTCATGCAGCTGCTCCACCTGGGTATTTCTTTCTACCTTATCTTGCAGCTCACTAACTCAGTCCTCTGCTTCACCCAGCCTGCTTGTAATTCCTCCTAGTGTATTTTTCATTTCAGAAATTTTATTGTTCATTTCTTCCTGGTTCTTGTTTAAGGTTTCTAGTTCCTTTTTCATACTGTTGTTCTCATTCAGTTCCTTGTAGTTGTCTGTGAGTTCCTTGAGCATCCTTATCACCATTCTTTTGAATTCTATGTCTGATAGTTTGCTTGCCTCCATTTCATTCAGCTCTTTCAGTGGGGGCTCTTTTATTCCTTTCGATTGCTGGTTCTTTCTTTGTCTCCCCATTTTTGGGGACTCTTTTTGTTTGGTTCTGTGACTCCTGATGGCCTGCTTTGCCAGCTATCTTTGTAGGGTGAACTTCTGTGATAGGGCTTCTGTGGGACTCAGTGGTGTGGTCTCTTTGATCTCCTTGTCTGGATGCCCTAGGTTTGCCCTTCCTTCCATTTGTGTGGTGTCTCTTCTTGCACTTGGGCTTGTCCTGTTGGTGGCTTCTATGGTGGTGGTTTCTCTCCTCCTGTAGGTTTGCTGGCATTCACATCTCCCACCTTATCTTGTATGGGACTGGGGCAGGGTGAAGGCAAAATGGAGTAAGACAGTGAGGGGGTGTTCTGTGGGAATTAAAGTGCTAACAAGTAGAGAACCGATAGGAGATCCTTGGAGAAGTACCGCAGTAAGCATGATAATTCACCCAAGTAGCCACTTTTTATAAAAGGTGAAAAAGAGATAAGACCCTTAGGAGGGCGGGGGGAGAATGTGAGCTTACTCTAGAAAGCAGAACACCTTTGGTTAGATGATGAGATATAGTGAGAGTAAATGATAGAAACTTGGGGTAGTGTGGGAAAAAATAAAGTTAGCCACAACAGTAATAAAGCTCAGGAAGATAGCAAAATGAGCCAAAACCCATGTAGGGATTTGGAACAATAATAATAACACAAGCAATATTTAATCTGAATAAAAATAATAAAAATTAAAATACCGAGAGTAGTGTGTTATTGGACTATGGGCTCAGTGCCAGAAGAGAAATTAAAATGTAATAGGAAAGGCAGAACAGGAAAACTAGACAAACAAGGAAATCAAACAAACAAAACAAAGTAAACATAAGGAAGAAAAAATTTAAAATTAAAATATACGAAACAATAAAATAACAAAAAAATAAAATAAAAAATAAAATGCAAGTTCTGAAGGATATCAAAGTGAAATTTTTTTCTCAGTTGTTGGAATTAGCCTTCTGATCTCTCTCCAGATCTGTATTTGGTCCTTTTATAGCTGTCTTTGGTCATTTCGTAGCTGTCTTTCATGTCTTATTGTCTTACACTTGCAAGAAAAATATAAGAAGGTAAAAAGAAAGAAAAAAAGTCTCCTGTTAACTCTAAACCTGCCAGACAGGTTGTGCTCTCATCATTGATGCCACAGTCAGAGGGAGTTGGGCTCCATTTCTTGTTCTCTGTTTTTTGTTTTTTCTCTCTCCTGTGGCTCTGTGAGAATGGGAGCTGTGTCTGGGCTGCCGTTTTCCCTGGTTCACAGCCTGTAGCTCAGCCCTCAGCACTGCAAGGCCCACACTGTCCTATGCGTCAGACCAGCACCTTCAATCTCCCTCAGTGTGCAGCCCTTCAATTAGTCTGTGAGGTGCACTGAGTGGGACAACGTGCACCCCTCCCCCTCACTCTTCGCAGGCTTAGGGGCTGCACATGCGCAAAGTCCTTTCTGGGCTGTTGGGTTCTCCTATTAAATCAAATCTCTGTGGGAACTGCTACCTCTTTGGTCCCAGTTACCCTGCTTTGATCAGTCTTTGGGGCGCCCTTAACTGGAGCAATTAATGGCCCTCCTCCTCCTCCTTCTTCTCTGTCTGAGCTGGCCACGGCAACACACCAGAGGTCCTTGCACAGTGGCTGAGAACCTTTTTTTGAGTGAATTCCCCTTATTTGTGGGTGAGTTTTCCTAACAATCGCCAGGATTTTCACTCAGCTCAACTCTGACCAGTCCCAGGACTACCTGAGTTATGGTCAATCACGGCCCTTCTCTTCTCCCATCTCCCTGTGTCGCCCAGCTCCCCGATTTCTCTAGTATTATCCTAGCTGGTGACCACTGTCCCAGCCGGTGGTGCACTGCCTGCTCTGTGTCTCCCACTGCCCAGCAACCAGGTCTCTACTGGTGCAGGTCTGTGACTTCCTTGCTCTGGGAGGGGAGGGAGCTGACAAGTTACAATCTCTGAGCCGGCTCTCCTCCAAAGCTCCTGCCGTAGCCTCGGTCCCTGGGACAGGGCAGGGGACCACTGCAACCACATCCACGTCCGTAGCACAGGACCACGGGACCTTCTCAATGGCCTACAAAACCTCCTTACCATCTGTTTCCTATCATCCTCTGCAAACTGATTTTCAAACTTCCAATAAGCTGGAATTACATTGGCTGGTCACTCAGCTCTTCAGAAGATCGACTAGGTGTCCCAGCTGGGTGCACAAGCAAGAGGGTTCAGCTCCCACCTACTTCACTGTCATCTTCCAAGTGTTATATAAGATTTCTTGAAGGAAATAAAATTGTATGAGGTATATGAAAAGATTCCCAAATAAATAGAAAGATACATTCTGTGTATGGATTGGAAGACTCGGTATTGTAAACATGACAATTATCCCAAGTGAATTTATGGATTTTATGCATTTCAATTAAAATTCCTAGAGTTTTTAAAATTATTTAAAACTTTATAAGCTGATTCTAAAATTTAATAGGAGCAAAGATTAGCCAAACTATTCTTGAAGAAGTAAATATCACAAAAAATTTTGTTCTACTAAATATCAAAATGTCAAATAAAACCGTGATAATTACATACTGTGTTACTGATACAGACATAGGAAAATAGGCAGATGGCAAAACATATCCCCAAATAAGTTCCATGCATATATTTACACTAACTTTATAAGCAAGGTGGCATCGTAGGTCAGTGGGGAAACAATGTTTTTGTTACTAAACGGTGTTCTAATGGTGGGGAAGAGAAACAGGTGGCCATATGCCTCACACCATTTACAAACTAAACCTCGATTAACTAAAAACCTGCATGTGAAATGCAATACTACACAGTCATCTTCATGACTTTGGAGTTGTAAAGGATTTCTTAAACAAATCGTTAAAAGAACTAACCTTACAGAGAAAATATTGATAAATTCAACTTCACTAAAATTAATAACTTCTGCCTATCAAAAAAAATCATTAAGAGAGCTAGACAAATGACAAAATACAAACAAGTATCTGCAAAGCACAAACTGAAAATAACCTTGATTCACAATATATTTTTATATCTTCTTTTAAAAAATAAGGTAGATAATATAATTGAAAAAAGAAGAAAATATCTAAATAGATACTTCAACAAAGAGTAAATACCATGGACAAGAAACATGCAGAATGGCTCATCCTTATTAGTAATCAGAGAAATGCAAGTTAAAAATATGGTGAAACACCACTGCATACCCACGAGATAGGGAAACACAAGAAAGCGTAAAATACCAAGAGCTGCCAAGAAGTGGGCTGTCTTATGAACCGCTGTGCAAGTGACAGAGACAAACAATGTGCATAACAGTCGGACATTCTCTTGTAGAGCTAAAGATAAGCAGACTGCCATGACCCACCGATCCCAATCTAAGTATATAGTCCAGTCTAAAAAATTCAGGCTCATATGCTCCAGGATACAGAAAAAAAATAGAAGCAACCCCAAAATGCACCCACGTTAGAATGGGCGAGCACAGTGTTGCACCCTCATCAAGTGGAATCTAGTCCATGACAATGAAAATGGATGGACAGCTATTACCTGAGAGATCTGGACAGATCTTCTCAGACATAGTACTGGACAGAAGAAGCAAGATGAAATACATTTATGGAACATTTAAGGGTAAGTACTACTCTATATTGTTTAAGGATACATTGATGTATATTAAACTCATAACAGAAGTCAGTGAAATTAAGATTATAAGGGTCAAGATAGTGTTGGCTTTTGGGAACTAAAAGTGGGTGTAATTGGAAGAGGTACACAGGGTTCTTATGGGGTAGTAGCAATATTCTGTCATTTTTGACCAAGTTATTAATTATTTAGGTATTTCTTTATAAGTTTTGTTAAATTTTATATAAATGCCTGATATAATACCTGTATTATGTTAAATTTCAGAGTAATTAGCTTAGAAAGTAGAATAATAATACCCTAGAGTCATCTGTGTGTGTGTGTGTGTGTGTGTGTGTGTGTGTGTGTGTGTTAGGAAGATTTAGTAAGGTGGTTTGTGTAACGATACAATCACAGGACTGGAGAATTAGTAGGTGCAAAATAAATATTAATTTCCTTGTTTTCACCATTCTCACAGCCCTATTCACCATCAATACTGACTCAAGATTGTACATTAACTCAAGCTTAATGACAGTTACTGCCTGTCCTCAGCCCATGAGGGCTCTCATCTCAGACACCATGACATTATCTCTGTGAACCCACTGCTTACACTCAGGAGAGGAACTGTGCTCTTCAGCTAGTGAAGCTACCGAGACTGGCTGTCTTCGCTTTCTGCCACCCTGAGTCACACAGTACAATGAACACCATTTGTCCCGGAAAGTCCCTCGGATGGCAAATCCTTTTAACTTACTCTGAGGTTTCTTAACGTATCTCAAGTGGTCTCATGCATTTTTCCCCTTTACTTATTTATTTACTAAAGGATAGTTCGAATACAATATTATATTACTTTCAGGTATACAACATAGTGATTTCACATTTATATATCTCACCATGTGAACACCGCACTAAGTCTAGTAACCATCTGTCATCGTGCAAAGTTAATTATTGCTGTTTGTGGCAACATGGGTGGATGTGAGGGTATAATACTAAGTGAAATAAGTCAGACAGAGAAAGACAAATACCATATGATTTCACTTCCATGTAGAATTTGTTTTTTAATCAAAACAAACAAGGAAGCAAAATGAAACAAAAAAGACTCATAGAAACACAGAACAAACTGCTGGTTGTCAGAGGGGAGCGGGGAAAGGGATGGATGAAAAAGAAAAACATGAAGGGGAATATAGTCAATAATAGTATGGTAACTTTGTCTTGCATTTGGTATAAAAATGTACTTTGTCTTTTTCTTCCAACCCTGAGATCCCAAAGTCTTTTCCCTGAGAGAAATTATCCTCCCTTCAATTGCGCAGGCTGAAAAAAGGAATCGAGCAAAATCCTTTTTCCTAAGGAGGAGAAATCTGGACTGTCAAGGGGAGCCCTACTAAATTCTACCTGAGATTTGGTCAGAATGCAGCACACCTGACCCCAAGCCCCAGAGCCCACAAGAAATGACTTCCCAGATCTGGGGTCTCTGAAGAGTAGCTGTCCAGCGCATACCTGGAGCGCTGCTGTGGTGAGCTGCGGGGTCCTCGACATCATGACAATAACCATCACAATTCCAGCTGCCGTCATAAGGTTCCAGGGGATCATCACGGTCATCCTTCCACCCTTGAAACAGAAACAATTTCACAAAAACATTGACAGTCAGCTCAGCTGCCATCAGTTCACCTGACACTTCACTTTGCAGAAAATGAAAATGAGGAAACCTTCTATGAATTTTAGGATTGGACGGTTCTTAGGGAAAAAGCCAATCAACCCAATTCCTTAAGTTCTCATTTGTCTCTGGGTAAACACTTTTAATGAAAACTCTCAATGCAAAAATTTATTCATGGATCACCTGCTTGGTGCCCAGCACCAGGTCATCACCAAATATCACTGAACTTTGTGATATGCTGAAAATACATTTGAGGGTTTCAGGAGCCAGGAGAAGAATGCGATTTGGAATACTTCTTCCTGATTCTTATATGTAGGGTTGGACAGTGGGAAAGTAGAAAGAAATTGAATGTTATTCTCTAGGAGAGAAGATAATTAAAACCTGTTTATTTCCTTCTTTGACTTTGCAATGAGGCACCATGGGATATAGTATAGATGTTGATGGTGGATGGATGGATGTTGATAATAGATAGATGATAGGTAGATAGATGATAGATAGATAGATAGATAGATGATAGATAAATAGATAACAGGCAGGCTCAGGGAGGGAGAGGGAAAAAGAGCTTGTGCGTTTTGGCCCCCCCGCTTCTCTGTCACCTCTGCACAAAAGCAGCATCAGAGGTTTGCTGTGCACTGACAGCCACAGCTGACACCGCGTGCCTGGCCTGGGTGTGGGGCTCACAGAAAAGGCAGCACTCCCACAGAGAAGTGAGCATGGGTCGGAGGGTCTGTCGGGGAAAAGCCTAGAACATCTTACTGTATAAGTTAAAGACTTTCTGGAGAAATGGAAAACTTCAAAGTTTTTGAAGGCCAGGGATCAACCGCAGAAGGAAAGGCAGTGGAATGGAGTGTCTGCACTCCGGGGCTGGGACCTCACGTCCTCATCGATCCCCGCTTTGTAGGCCACGCGTGAGCCGGTGGCCCTGCCAGTGGAGATTTTCAGCTTACTCTGGTGCCAAGAGGAGAGGATTCAGGCACAGATGTTTGAGAATTGTCTGGGAACACCCATTGAGCATCTGGGGACCTTCAACCTGAGGAGCTGTGATCTCGGGCTGGGGAGAGGGGAACCTCTCTGGTTGATGGAAAATTGAAGACTGGCCATCAGTTCAGGCCATCGATTGGCAGAAGAGGTTCCCTAGACAGTCTGGGTCAGCATCGGGCCGTCCACTGAGCACTCTTTCCTTGTTGCACGGTGGGTAGTTAGGGTGGGAGACCTGTGTGGCTGCTCCATGCACAACACTGCAGTCAGGGAACAAACAGCGAATGGTGGCTTCAAATATAAGCACCTAATTAAAATGTATGTATACAAAGTCAGAGTCGCATAACTGCACAGGTCTTAGGTATCATGTATGACAGTGTTCGCTCAGGGCCTAGGTCTCCTGACCCACCCAGGGGTCCCACCCACTCTTCTTGCACATCTCACAAGGTGATTTGATTCAGTGCTTGGTTCTCTGCCACCCAGTTTCAGGACTGGAACTCCACAAATGATGCTGGCTTGGCATAGAAGGCTCTGGCTAAAGGAGACATTGTCATTTTAACTGGCCCAGCTTGTTCTCTCATTTTATAAAAAGAATCACTCAAAAGCATTCATTACAATTGCTTTCTGTAATTAAACACATTTCTTTGTCTGGGCACCATCAACAAAATAATTGAAGCAACAAGGCTCTTGTCCTTTTATTCATTTATTTAAGATTTTATTTATTTATTTTTAGAGAGAGGGGGAGGGAAGGAGAAAGAGAGGAAGAGAAACATCAATGTGTGGTTGCTTCTCACGCACCCCCTACTGGGGGACCTGGCCTGCAACCCAGGTCTGTGCCCTGACTGGGAATCGAACCGGCAACCCTTAGGTTCTCAGGCCGTCACTCAATCCAATGAGCCATACCAGCCAGGGCAAGGCTCTTGTCTTTTTAAAAAGCAAGTTAATTAAAATATTTTGAAGATGGTGAAAGTGAGCAAAGACACTGATATTAATAAGACAGTTTAGGTCAGAAACATTAAAATAGCAATGCCTTTCACCTTGAAACATGGCAATGGCTAGATTTTAAACACATACCCGGCCCAAACTAAAGCCCTCAGGGCTTTCATCAAAAAGGCTGCTCAAAAAGCCTAAAACCACAGTACAGAGAAGCCAGTATGTACATTTGCACTTGTTCTGTTTGTTTTTTCCCTCACATCTTCCTCCATGTGATAACTCTTTCTGCTTAATTATCATCAGGTACAGGCTCCCAGAGATCAATCATTACACCTCAGACCTAGATGCCCCCCATCACCCTGAAAATAAAGGCCACCCACTGCCAAACATTCTCTTCTGCAAACTTCCATTTGCCTAACAAGATTAATGATTTAACTGACTTGAAGGCAATAGCACCTTATTTTAAATACCTTCCCTCTCTTTCTTGGATTTATGAAGCCAATCACCTCACCTCATTTTTAAAAACCCACACATGTGGAAGGAACGTTCCCCTCACTTTTATGGAAGTTTGTCTTCCTCTGGCACATTAGACAACCTCATATCTTATTTTGTTCTTGTTCAGACCCCCCAATTCTAATGCCTCTGCCAAGGAACTGTCTCTAAGCCACATGCTGGCCAGCCCCTTCTCTGCTGGGTCTTCACCCCTGCTTCCATGCTCACAAAAGGCCCATCGCTGATTCTGCTTTATAAAGCAAAGTTGTTTGCATTTTCAGAGAATGAAGGAAGACCTGAGGAGCCTCTAGAATCTTTGCACACGAGGGTGATGATCAAAAAGAACATTCTATTCTCTAGAGACACTCAGAGTTGCCCAGGCTGGGGTCGGGTGTGGGATGTGCTTCGGTATGACAGACAAGACCAGCAAATGCATCCTTTCTGCTGGTTGGGGCCCGTAAGACAGATTTTTATTTCCACAGCCGAGCTGGAAACAAACTGTACCTTCAAAAAAGTGGTCTTTCAAACTTTAGGTTGGTTATGTGTTAAATGTGCTACTAACTTAAACATAAGTGCATTCTCCTCCAGAGGAAACTATTTCTAACACCTAGTGATTTTAACCTAGCAGTGGAGTTGTCTTTTTTTGCATTCTGTAGGAAAAGGGACCTGAATTTATCTCATGTGGAGAGGAAAGAAATACAGAAGTGCATTTTAATTTCTCTTTTTTCTATGAATACATAATTTTAAGGGCACACTGTCTTACACTTTGCCTCTATAGGCCTTTTCTGAAGAATTGCTAAAGTTAGCAATGTCGGGCCAGCGCCCTCAGCTCTGATGGGCGAAACGCCTCATGCACTGAATCATGCCCTGACCATTAAAAGTGCTCAGGGGAAGGTGGGCTTTTTGTTCAGCCTGTATCAGAACAGCTCTCACGCTCCATACCTTCAACCTAACAATGACCATATTCCATGAAATAAAATGTGAAGTTTTTAAATTTAAAAAAAAAAAAAGAATTGCAGAACTAAAGAAATTGGTTTGTGACCAAGTTGTAATTTCCATGAAGGATACTTACAGCATTTTCTACGGCTAACAAGGGCAGGAATTTTAATATGTCTCTCAAGAAACACCATATAATGACTGTGTATGTGTATCTACCCAGGCACATGTATGTATATATGTACTCATGTGTGCCTATATATTCATATTCAGATAAGGTGTAAATGCTAACAAAACTCTTCATCTGGGGAAGAAATATTGTAGCAAAGAAAGGAACTCTAATGAATGTGGTCAAGATGCAATAAAGAAAATAATATATCATTTAGATATTGCTAACAAAAAGAAAATCTTTCCAGCTCTCTGGCAACTAAACTGCTCTAAGAGAACATGAAGACTTTTACACAATAATTAAGACTAACAGATTCAAAATAGAAATATTGTTGATATTATACAAATTAGCAAAAGGAGCACAAACTATAAGCCAAAACACCAAAGTTCTAGGACTGGCCTCGCCACTAACTGGCTGTGTGACCCTGGAAAAACTATTTAGAAGAATATGGCCTAGATTTTTCTACTTCATTTTTTCATTAAACAAATATTTACTGAGCGTCACTCTTCCAGGCACGGGAAATACATCGGTGGAAAAAAATGCATCATTTGTGCCTGTCGGAGCTCAGTTCTAGGACTGCATTACACTCCGCAACATGCACAGGCTGAACCAGATGCTCTGTACTGTTCCTTCTAGGCCTTCCACCTGTGATTGGTGCCCACGGTCATCTCAAGGTGCCTGGGGAGCTGGACAGCACCCTGAGGTCACAGAAAAGCCAATTTACCAAATGGGCTGACTTCTTGTAACTCTCAAGTTTTAATTAACCAGGTTTTGTTTGGTATCCATAAGACCATTTTATGGAATATTAAATTCAATTTGTCTTTGACCCAGGTTCCTATCATTGGGGACTTGGGTGATAAAAGTCAAGCAAGGTGATTAAGAATAGCAGTGGATGATGGATGGACCTAGAGGGTATTATGCTAAGTGAACTAAGTCAGACAGAGAAAGAAAAACACCACGATTTCACTTACATGTGGAATCTAAAGAAAAAAATAAAGGAACAAACAGAACAGACTTATAGACACAGAACAGCCTGATGGCTGCCAGAAGGGAGGAGGTTTAGGGGGCCGGATCATCACGGTCATCCGTGCGCGAGGGGACTGAGAAGTACAGATGGTAGTCACAAAATAGTCACAGGGAGGTAAAGTACAGCATAGGGGATATAGTCAATAATGTAATAATTACGTACGATGTCTGGTAGGTATAAGGGGAACCACTTTGTAATGTATATGATTATATAACCTCTAAGCTGTACACCTGAAACTAATACAAAATAATACTGAATGTAAACTGTAATTGAAAAAAAGTTATGATGAGTTTTTAAATAAAAAATTTTAAAAACAGCTGCAGGGTGGGGTGGGAGCGGTTCGGGGAAGGGGCCTAGCAGTGAGGACACAGGAGCAGGGGGCTTCCCTGGGGCTGGGCAGCTTCCTGCCACTGTTTCTCCCTTTCCTGAGATTCCACACCCCCACCGCTCCTTTCAGAGCCTCACAGACGAAGGTAATTGTCAGAAAGGAAAGAAAAGTGGGGAAAGGCCCTTATAAACCAAGGATTTCCGTGGGGATTCCTTCCACAGAGGCAGTAAAAAAGAAAATCAACTTAAATTTCGGTCTCGGTTGCCATCTGGTGGTCGAAGTCACACATCACATCCCCGAAGAAATGTCTCTTCTTTGCACGAGAAAACAGGGTTCAAGTGTAAGATTATTTTCCCAGCTGGAATTCTTTTTTTTATGGCTAATCTGACATCGTGAGGGTGTCTCTCGCTTTGACATGAAACCCCATCTTATTTCAGCTCATACCTGGCTTATGGAGGATGTTGGTTTAGATGGATTAGATGAGATCTTTCTGCCCACAAAATCCCACCCACAGAGGACCTGTGACTGCCTCTCCAGCATTAACCTTCCCACCCCACAGCACACCCTGTGGCCCAGCCCTAAGAGGTGTGGGGTATAAATTATTTATACACACACACACACACACACACACACACACACACACGCACACATATGTATACTTCTGCTCCCACCTTCTAAGTTCTAGACTGGGCTAGTAATCCAATTAATAGGGACACATTAACAGGAGAAAAATCAAATTTTAATATATGCACATGGTAATTCACATAAGCACAAAAATTCCAAAGACAGTTAGGCAACATTGGGTATATAAGACATTTTTGGACAAAGAAGGAAAGGGGAACAGGGTATTAGATTTCAGAAGTGAGAACGGATCATTTACAGGTAGGTGAGGAAGAGCAGAACACACATGGAGGCATATTCCTGCCAGGTGACTCAGAAGCAGCGGGGCACAGGGATCTAGCTAACAGGCCTGCGTTCTTCCTCACTAAAGCTAGGGTGAGGGTTCATGAGGTGATCAAGCCAAGGCTCCCTTTCCAAAGATTTTTCTGTCTCAATCTCTTGGGCAGGAAAGGGGGGTGAGTCAAAAGCTCTCTCTGAGTCTTGTTTCTTAATAAACAGCTTAAAATCAATATCCTGAAAAGAAGTTTCAAGGTGGCAAAACTTTGGGTTCTGTCACAGGCCACTGCACCTCCTTGGTACAATGATGAAAACAACGAAACCTTCCCGATGGAGCAAGGTGGCAGAAACACAGCACCTGGTCAAATTCTGTGGGCAATCTTTGCTTCCAGGGGCACTCCGTAGAATCTTAGTCTCTTAGCAATCACGTAAGCTCAAACGATCAACGCGAAAAATGGAGAGCAGAGGTCATCTGTGGACACTGGAGGGAGCCTGGAAACCTTCTCCCTGACAATCAATCAAAGGTTGTGCTTTCAAATCCAGGACAGAACATGGAACAGCAAAGGCGAGTGAGACTGGTGTGATCAACACTGCTGCTCACCGCCCCAATCAGAGCGTAAATGACACAGAGACCCCCTGAGCTTTAGAACCACAAAAATTAAAATCTGCATCAGAGCAGGGAGAGGGCAGGTTGGGGGACAAGGTGACACGTTGCCCCAGGAGGAAGAGGTTCAGAAACTGACCATCTGTGTTTTGTTGCCCTGGGGATGTGATGTGGCAGCAGGTGGAGATGGGACAGACTATTTTATTGTGGAAGTTGGTAACGAGGCAGGAGCAACAAAGTAGAGTTGCTCATTATTAAACTCCAGTGTGAGGAACAGTCAGCTGAGCTCTGGAGATATAAAAAAAAAAAAAGAAAATGAGTAAGATATGGCACCCTTTTTATCATCTAGAAAACATAAACAAGGGGGGCGCAGGTGAGATAAGTCTAAAACACATTGGAGTCACAAAGGATTAGGAAAAATTTCTAGTGGAAAAGACATTCCAGCTGACCCCGAAGAACTTGAAGAATGGCTTCCAAGCCTGATGACGCTGGAGAGGTGTGGAGACAGGGAAAAACCCTGGGTTTTGAGAGAGGTGATGTAGTTTGGGATCGGTAAGTAGGAAGGGGCAGATGAAGCTAAAGGGTTAGGGACAGATGTCTCATTATTGGACTAAGGACTGTCACTTTATTCTATAGACAGCCAGAGCCATTATGCAGGCTGATGACAAGGAAAGTATTGGGTTGGCTAAGACATTCGGTTGTTTCCATAAGATGGTTCTAGTAATGCCATCTTTAGTTGCCTTAAACTTCATTCGAAACAATTTTGTTAGATTGTATTGTAACATCTGCCACATCAACATGCATTTTTTAAAAACATCAAAATTTGTGAATTTTTGTACAGCCATTTTAATTTTGAAGATGGAAGAAAATACACAACATTTTTGGCATATTATGCTTTATTATTTCAAGAAAGATAAAAATAACTGAAACACCAAAAAAAAAAAAGATTTGTGCAGTGTATGGAGAATGTACTGTGACTGATCAAATGTGTCAAAAGTGTTTTGCTAAGTTTGCTGCTGGAGAGTACTCGCTGGACAATGCTTCACAGTCGCATGGAAGAGTTGAAGTAGATAGCAATCAAATCAAGATATTAGTTGATAACAATCAACATTATAGGAGATAGCTGGCATACTCAAAATAGCCAAATTAAGCATTGAAAATCATTTGCACCAGCTTGGTTATGTTAATTGCATAAATGGAACCCAAATGAAAAAAATCTTCTTGATCATATTTCTACATGTAATTTTCTACATAAATGTAATGAAAACATTCCATTTTTAAAAGAAATTCTGATGGACAATGAAAAATGGTTGCTTTAATGTGGAACAGAAGAGATCGCGGGGCAAGTGCAATGAACCACCACCAACCGCACCAAAGGCCAGTCTTCATCCGAAGAAGGTGATGTTATGTACGTGGTGGGATTGGAAGGGAGTCTTATATCATGAGCTCCTTCCAGAAAATCAAACAAGTAATTCCAATGAATACGACTCCCAATTAGAACTGAAAGCAGCACTTGACAAAAAGCATCCGGAATTAGTCAACAGAAAATGCATAATCTTCCATCAGGATAACATAAGATTGCATGTTTTTTTGATGACCAGGCAAAAACTGTTATAGCTTTGCTGGGAAGCTCAGATTCATCTGCCAAATTCACCAGATGTTGTACCTTGGGATTTCCATTTATTTCAGTCTTTACAAAATTCTCTTAGTGGAAAAAATTTCAATTCCCTGGAAGACTGCAAAAGGCACATGGGAGAGTTATTTGCTCAAAAAGATAAAGTTTTGGGAAGATGGAATTATGAAGTTGCCTGAAAGATGGCAGAAGGCAGTGGAACAAAATGGTGAATGTGTTGTTCAATAAAGCTATTGGCGAAAATGAAAAATACGTCTTTTGTTTTTACTTAAAAACCAAATGAAACTTTTGGCTAGCCCAACGCCATGAGCAGTTTCATATTCTAGGACGAATACTCTAGTGGGAAGATGGGTTTGAGGGACGCAAAACTAGAGGCAGAGAGAGCAGTTAGATGACTGTTAGAGTAACACTGACCAGACGTGAAGGGGTCAAAGCTAAGGCAGGGTCCCGGCGATACGGAGAGTCAGGGAGACATGAGGAACTGGCACAACCTGCTGTGTCTCTGCCAGTTGTTTGTGGGAGGGGAGAGGCCAAGCGCAGAACGTGCTTGCGAGAGCAGCAGAGGGTTCCAAGCACCAAGGACAGCAGGACAGATGGAGGTTTAAGGAGAAAGTGGACATTCTCCATTTGGATATTTTGCATTCACTGTGCATCATTCAGGTGACATTTGTCCTGCATGGTTGGCAAATAGCCTAACTCCCACCCCGGCCCCCACTATCCAAATCCCCACACAGCCTGTGGTTACCTTAACTTTGCATTTTGTGATTAAGCATACTGACATAGGAGAGTATCCTGGATTATCCAACTGGGCCAAATACAATCACAAGAGTCCTTATAAGTGAAAGAGGGAGGCGGGAGAGTCAACGAAGGAGATGTGCTGATGGAAGCAGAGGTCGGAGTAAAGCTATTTCCAGAAGGGGGCGCAAGCCAAGGCTGGTCAGTGGCTTCTGGAAGCTGGAAAAGGCAGGAAATAGATTCTCCTCTAGAGCCCCCAGAAGGAACACAGACCTGTGGACACCTTGACTGGCCCCACATGACCTATTTCGGGAGTGTAACCTCCAGGACTGTCAAATAATACATCTGTGTTGTTTTAAACCACTAAATTTGTGCTAATTTGTTATATCAGGAACAGGTAACTGGTATATCTTGTAACTGAGACGCAATATAGCACAGAACTCGGGCTCTGGGTCAAAAGGATTTGAGTTCTTACCATAGCTCTGTCACTTCCCACCCATGTGACCTTGGGCGTGTTCACTAACCTCTGTAAGCTTCTGTTTTCTCACCTGTAAAATGGGACTATCTATGGAGTTTGTGTCTAGAAAGGGAAAATGGGAGGCAGTGAGTTCTGCAGTTTTTCATAACAAGTTATTCAGAAATACCTGGTGTTTTAAACTATGCCATATATAACTGTTTAAAAAGTAAAATAATTCTAAAATATTAAAATACTTAGGGAAATAAAATGACTTTCTTTTCTATTTTCTATGGTGAAAACTCTTACACATTTCATTTTTAATACCCTTCAGAAAAAAAGCAATGAACTTACTTGTGAGATTTATAGCAAGTTGCACGCAGTTAATATTAAATATACCAGAATAGGTATCCTACATCAGAATTTGTTTAACAGATATTTAATTAACTACATTAAGCTAAAATGGTAACAATATTCTGCTAAATTACCACTGCGATTGTCCAACTTAAGAGGGCTCAGGAGGTCGTCAGCGGAGGAAATAGAACTTGCCCTCCTTGCACAGCAGCAAATAAAAAACATACGAGAAGATTCTGGGTGTCCGTCATACTGTCAACTCAAAACAACTCTGATGGCACTTGGTAGGCAGAATATACTAAGAAATGGACAAAAGTGAATTACTTTACCCAATGGTGAGCTACACAAGCAAATATGGAAGTTCTGAGAGCAAAAGGAACTGTCCAAGGATAGAAATAAACTCTGATAGATGGTTTGAGATACCGAATATTTGGAAATAAGTCAGAATTCTGTTTGTGAAATATTCCTAAAATTAAACAATTATGGCTTTCAAATGTTTTATTAAGGGAGGTTACATCAACCTGAATAATCTTAAATGTAGTCGTGGCCCTCAAATGAAATGAGGATTTGTCCCAGAGGCAGTACACAATGCAACAGGCTGTTGAGGAACAAAAGCTGTAGCACATAAGGAGGTGCTCCCCAGGTAACAGCAAATATATAGATATTGTCAGTCCAAGCACACATGTCACTTGGTTAGGAAAAAAGATACTAGGAGTATAAAAAAGAATCAAATTCAAGTGTGGTCTCATAACAAAACTAACCTGTATGGCCAGTCAAGATGGAGGCATAGGTAGACACACTTTGCCTCCTCGCGCAATCACAGAGGGAGTTACAGCTAAACCTCAAAACAAATAACACACAGAACTGTCAGAAAATCAAACTGTATGGAAGTCCAACAACCAAGGATTTAAAGAAGCCACATTCATCCAGGTGGGTAGAAGGGCAGAGTTGCAGAGTCAGCCAGAGAGGTGAGGAGATGCGGTGTGGCATGGTGTGGCAGCAGCAGTGGTGGAATGGGCAGTCCCACATTCAGGTGTGGTGGATAAATATCAGAAAGGATACCTCAGGGTCAAGCAATCCCAGCTCCAGGCCAGACCACACAGCCCAGGGTTCCAGCCCAGGAAGATAAATCCCCATAATTTCTGGCTGTAAAAACCAGTGGAGGTTGGGGCAGCAGAAGAGTCTGCTGGGTTTTTGGGAAACTGGATTTAAAGGGCCTGCACAGTCTTAGAACGTATGGAAACCCACCCACTCTGGGATTGAAGGGGAGTGGGTGAAGTGACTGGAAAAAGGACAAGTGCCAGGCAAACCTCCAGAAGCCAGGTAGCAGTACTGTCTCCTCTCTGAGCCCTCCCCCAATAAAGAGCCACAAAGTGGTGAAGCCGATTGCCCCACCCTGGTGATTACCTAAGGCTCTGCCCCACACAATTTACAGGTGCCTTTTCTACAACAGGCCGTGCTACTAAGACAGGAAACCAAAGCAGTTCTACCTAATATACAGAAACAAACACAGGGAGGCTGCCAAATTGAGGAGACAAAGAAATATTTCCCCCAAATAGAATGCAACAGAATTCCAAAAGAAGAACTAAATGAAATGGAGATAACCAACCTATCAGATGCAGAGCTCAAAACACTGGTGATCAGGGTTTTCAAAGAACTCATGGCATACAGCAACAACATAAAGGAAGAAATGAAGGCTACACTAACTGAAATAAAGAAAAATATACAGGGAACCAAGAGTGAAGGGAAAGAAGCTGGGATTCAAGCCAATGATTTGGAACATAAGAAAGAAATAAGTGTTTGACTAGAACAGAAAGAAGAAACAAGAATTAAAAAAAAAAATGAGGACAGTATAAGAGGCCTCTGGGTCATCTCCAAACGTCCCAGCATCTGAATCTGCCAGAAGGAGAAGAGGAAGAGCAAGAAATTGAAAACTTATTTGAAAAAATAATGAAAGAAAACTTTCCTTATTTAGTGAGGAAAATAGACATACAAGTCCAGGAAGCACAGAGAGTCCTAAACAAGTTGGACCCAATGAGGACCACACGAATATACATCATAATTAAAATACAAAAACTTAAAGATAAAAAGAGAATCTTAAAAGCAGAAAGAGAAAGGCAGAGAGTTACCTACAAAAGAGTTCCCATAAGACTGTCAGCTGATTTCTCAAAAGAAACTTTGCAGGCTAGACGGTAATGTCAAGAAGTATTCAAAGTGATGAAAAGTGAGGACCTATAACCTAGATGACTCTACCCAGAAAAGTTATCATTTAGGATGGAAGGGTAGATAAAGTGCTTCCCAGACAATATAAAGCTAAAGGAGCTCATCATCACCAAGCTATTATTACATGAAATGTTAAAGGGATTTATTTAAGAAAAAAAAAGAACATGAAAACTGTGAACATTAAAATGGCAACAAATTCACAACTATCAACAATGTAATCTAAAAAAAGACAAACAAACTAAGCAAACAACCAGAACAGGAACAGAATCGTAGATATGGAGATCATTTGGAGGGTTATCAGCTGGGAGGGGAAAAGGAGGAGAATGGGGGGGAAAATGCAGGTACTAAGAAGCATAATTAATATGTACAAGATAGACAGGGGGATGTTAAAAATAGTATAGGAAATGGAGAAGCCAAAAAACTTATATACATGACCCATGGACATGAACTAAGGGGAGATTGCCAAAGGGAAGGGGGGTACTTGGAGGAGGGGACACATGGGGAAAACTGGGACAACTATAATAGCACAGTCAATAAAATATATTAAAAAAAATAACTAAACTGTATGAGGCATAGACCAAAATAAGCATTTAAGTAGATGAAATAGTATCAATTTATGCAGAGTCCGTGTTCAAAGGCTTTATGGAGACAATAAATGAAAAGAATATAGCTTATTTGACAACCAGTAGAAAAAGCAGCTGTAAGAAAAGTATGATCTGAGTTATGAGGTACATGTATGGAGTTTTAGGTTACATATTTAATACCTACTGAAGACAAAATGCTCAGGAAAGTAAGAATAGAGAGGAACTCGATAAACCTAATAAAGAACATCTACAAAAACCTTATAGTTAACATTATACTTAGTGGTGAAAAAATTGAATGTTTTTCCCCCAAAGACTGGAGCCAAGGCAAGGACCTCTCCCCTCCCTCACTCAACATAGTGTTGGGAGTTCTAGCCAGTGTAATAAGCAAGAAAAGGAAATTAAAAAGCATACAGATTGCAAAAGAAGAAGTAAAATGGTTCCTATTTTCAGATGACACAATTGTCTACGTAGAAATTCCAAGGAATCTACTTATGAACTACTAGAACTAAAAGTGAGTTCAGGTAAGTCACAGGATATAAGATAAACACACACACACACACACACACACACACACACACACACACACACACACTAACTGTATTTCTATATACTAGCAAAGAACTCACACACACGAAAATTAAAAAATACAATACCATTTAAAATTACTCAAGATTTCTGGAAGTGATTTCCCCATAAGGACATGCCTCTCACCGAGGACCTCCTTCATCTGTCTCCAGAAGAGAAGAAGAGGAAACACCAGAGGAAGCGCTTGGTGCCGAGCCCCTTTGTCCACTTCATG
Organism: Mormoops blainvillei; assembly: GCA_004026545.1. Taxonomy (NCBI): domain Eukaryota; kingdom Metazoa; phylum Chordata; class Mammalia; order Chiroptera; family Mormoopidae; genus Mormoops; species Mormoops blainvillei. Next base: position 141,426 of record PVJD01002719.1, on the reverse strand, counting down.
GATGTGAAATCCCCACGATGTTATAAAATCACTGTCTTTAGCCAGCACAAAGGGTAGCTTCGTGTGTTGTCTGATCCGTTGTCCTCTGTCAGCCTCCAGGAGGGAAAGCGAGGCTCACAGAAGGATGCTCCTTCAGAAGGAAGCAGCACCAAAAGTCCCCGAATCAGGATGAGTGGGGAACCGTCCCAATAAACACATTTTGGATTTTTAAAATCACTCAGACATGAAAATTTAGGTATTATTCTAACAAAGCATGTAAAATTTATATGCCAAAAACTACACAATACTGATAAAGGAAAATTTAAAATATCTAAATAAATGGAGAGACAAACTGTGTTCATGCATTGGAAGACTCAATATAATAAAGGTGCTAATTCTTCCAGATTGATATACAGGCTGAACTCAATTCCTATAAATATATATACTTTTTAAAAATCTTGATATGTACTATATCAAGAACGGACTGACAGTTGCTGGAGGAGAGAAGGCGGCTCCTGGATAAAAGATGGTGAAGGGAGTAACCAAAGGACATTTATGCATGACCCATGACACGGACAACGCTATGGGGATTGGTGGGGGGAAGGGAGAGTGTAGCAGGGCTGGGTGGAGGTGGGAAAAGGGGAAAAAAGTGGGAACAACTGTAATACCATAAACAATAAAATAGAGAGAGAGCAAGATTTCTTTTATATTTATATATACATATACATATATACATATACAAGATTATTCTAAAATATAGATTCAAAGGCAAAACAACTAGAGCAGTAAAAACAATTTTGAAAAAGAAGAATGATATAGGAGGAATCATTTGCCTGCTAAAGACTCCTTATGTAGTTAGAGTAAGCAAGGCTGTGGCTTTGCTGGAGATACAGACACATGCTCAATGGAACAGAGTAGAGAACCCAGAAACAGACCCATGCAATAGGCCCCACTGATTTCTGACAAAGGAGCAAAAGCAACTCAATAAAAGGAAAAGTGGTGTTTTCGACATATGGTGCTGGAGCAATTAGACGTCCATAAGCAAAAACATATCACGCATTACATAAAAATTAACTTAAAATAGATTGCAGACTAGCATGTAAAATGTAAAACCAGAAAACTTTTAGGATAAAATCTTTGGGACCTAGAGCTAAGCAAAAAGTTCTTAGATGAGACACCAGAAGCATAATTCATAAACAGAAAAATTATAAATTGGATTTCATCAAAATTAAAAACTAGTTTTCTGCAAAATACCTTTTTGGGGGATTTATTTTATTTTTAGAGAGGGGAAGGGAGGGAGAAATAGAAGGAGAGAAACATCAATGTTCAATAGATACATCAGTTGGTTGCTTCTTGCCTCTCCCACACCTCCCAACTGGGGACATGTCCTGCAACCCAAGCACATGCCCTGATTAGGAATCGAACACGCAACCTTTCGGTTCACAGGCCAGCACTCAATCCACTGAGCCACACCAGCCAGGGCTGCAAAATACTTTTTCAAGATAATGAAAAGACAGCCCTGGCTGGTGTGGGTCAGTGGATTGAGTGTTGGTCTGCGAACTAAAAGGTCACCAGTCTGATTCTAGTCAGGCATATGCCTGGGTTGCAAGCCAGGTCCCCAAGAGGCAACCAACTGATGCACATCAATATTTTTCTCCCTCTCTTTGAAAAGACAGATTACAGGTTGGGAGAAAATATTTGCAAATCACATAACTGACAAAGGACTAGTGCCTAGATGTAATACAGTCGGTTCTCCACATCCGTGGGTTCTGCATCTGCAGATTCAACCAACCACAATCAAAACTATTCCCCCAAAAGTGTTACATTGTAGTTAAGTTTAGAATAGTTGTATCTATACTCAACATAGGCAGACTTTTTTTGTCATTACTCCTTAAACAATACAGTGTAACAACCATTTACAGGGTATTTACATTGTATTCAGTATCATCAGTGATCTAGAGATGGTTTAAAGTATATGGGAGGATGTGCGTAGGTTATGTGTAAGTACCAATTTTTATATAAGGGACTTGAGCATCAGTGGATTTTGGTGTCTGTGGAGGGTCCTGAAACAAATCCCCCATGGATACTAAGGGATGACGACATAAAGAGCTTCCAAAATTCAACAGTAAGAGGCAAACGATCCATTAGAAAATGGGTTAAAGGCTTAAAGTAAGATTTTACTAAAGAGGATATATAGGTGTGTATAGTAAGAATATGGATATGAAAAGATGTATAACATCATTAGCTATCAGAGAAATGCAAATTAAAACTAAAATATCACTACACACCTATCAGAATGGCTAAAATTAAAAATAGGGACAACAACAAATGCTGGTGAGGATGCAGAGAAATAGGATTACTCGGACATTGCTGGTGGGAGTGTGATATGGTACAGCCACCCGAGAAGTTTCTTTAAAACCTGAACATGCCACCATCGTACAACTCAGCAGTTACATTCCTGAGCGTTTATCCCAGAGAACTAAAGATTTGTGACCACACAAAAACCTATATATGAATGTTTATAGCAGTTTTATTCAGAACAGCCAGGCTCTGGAAACAAACTTGTACACATGCATCATGAAATACTACTTGGCAATAAAAACAAACAAACTGGAGATATAAGCAACAACCTGGCTGAATCTCCAAGGAATTAGGCCGAGTAGAAAAAGACAACCCCAGAAGACCATATACTGTACAATTCTATTTATGTAACTCTTTGAAATGACAATATTATAGACATGAAAATGGATTAATGGTTTCCTGGGGTTAAGGGAGGAGTGGGAAAGAGAGGAAAACAGGTGTGGCGAAGGAAGACTGGAGGATAAGGACGCTGATCCAGAAAGTTAGGAGGACTGCTCCCTCTTACTTCTGGGGTGAATGTTTCCAAGGACCGTAAACATTAACATCAGACTTGCCTACATAGTAATAATAACAACTAATGTTTGCTGATTGCTATTAAGAACCAGTTTTCTAAGCACTATATGACTACATGAGGGTGAGGGAGAGAAAAAGACAGAGAGGGAGAGAGCCATCACAACAACCCTTGGCAGTTGAAACTATTATGATCCCATTGTATAGATGAAGTAATGAAAGAATGAACCAAAGGTCACATAACAGTCAGTCCATAGGTTGTGCTCATTTTATCACACTATATTTCTAACTTGGGAGCTCAGGAAAACTTTATTTCTAAACTTCAGCATCTCTAATGATGGGATGTACAAAGAGGCAAAATTTATTAGAACTATTTAGTGTTAGAGCAGGCCTCCATCACATTCTCTCTTACAAAAGAAAACCAGTGGCCTCGTGTATCGTAAGCAGGAATGGCACAGAGCCTATCTGTAGGAACTAAGAAGAGAAAGCAAAACCAGCTTGTGAATTTCCCTTGCCAGTGGCCTTCATTGAGTCATTTCTGGCACTTAGTGTCCATGTCTACGGTAGAAAGATCTGGGCTCCCCAGGCTTATCTGAGAGAACATACAGCTCCAAGGAGACAGCTAATAAAGGGGCAGGCTATGGCTTGGTCCCCTTCTCCCACATTTTTGTTGTTGTGTTCTATTTGTGCAGTATGAGCTGGGAAAAAAAGGTGGGGCATTTTGACCTTCTCATCCTGTCTGACTTCAGCCAAGAGACACAGGCTTTCTGTGATTTTTCACTCTGGCTCATATTTTGCATTTCTCTTCCTCTCTCTCCCCCATTCCTTAGGGAGCGAGAAAAGTGGAGTGTGATACCTGTGATTGTTTCTTGACAATGGTAACAAATAATCCTCCCTATTACCTGGCACAATTACCCCTTCAATTGCTATTTTGGTGACCTTAAATTTGAAAGAAACTTCATTTACATTCATGTTCCTCTTTCTACTTATGGCCCGAAACACAAGCTGCCTTAGGAAAGTTGGAAAAATATTCTGAGATACTAGACAGGAAATTAAACATAGTTTTAGAGAATGCTATATGTTGAGCTACAGTTCATTATTTTTAAAGTATATTTTCTTGATTATGCTGTTACACTTGTCCCATTTTTTCTCCCCCTTATCCCCTTCCACCCTGTTCCGCCCTCCCTCCAGCATTTCCCCTCCTTAGTTCATGTCCATGGGTCATACGTATAAATTCTTTGGCTTCTCCATTTCCTATACTATTCTTAACCTCCCCCTGTCTATTTTGTACCTACCATTTATGCTTCTTGTTCCCTGTACCTTTTTCCCCATTCTCCCCCTCCCCTTCTCCACTGATAATCCTCCATGTGATCTCCATTTCTGTGATTCTGTTCCTGTTCTAGTTGTTTGCTTAGTTTTTTTCTCTTTTTTTTTAGGTTCAGGTGTTGATAGTTGTGAGTTTGTTGTTATTTTACTGTTCATACTTTTAATCTTCTTTTTCTTAGATAAGTCCATTTAACATTTCATATAATAAGGGCATAGCAATGATGAACTCCTTTAATTTTACCTTGCCTAGGAAGCACTTTATCTGCCTTTTCATTCTAAATGATACCTTTGCTGGTTAGAGTCATCTAGGTTATAGGTCCTTGCTTTTCATCACTTTGAATACTTCTTTCCAGCCCCTTCTTGCCTGTAAGGTTTCTTTTGAGAAATCAGCCAGTAGTCTTACGGGGAACTCCTTTGTAGGTAACTCTCTCCTTTTCTCTTGCTGCTTTTAAGATTCTCTCCTTATCTTTAACCTTGGGTAATTTAATTATGATGGGTCTTGATGTGGCCCTGGTTGGGTCCAACTTCTTTGGGACTCTCTGGGCTTCCTGGACTTGCATGTCTAGTTCCTTCATCAGATTGGGGGCGTTTTCCCTCATTATTTTTTCAGATAAGTTTTCAGTTTCTTGTTCTTCCTCCCCTCCTGGCAAACATTCAGATGTTGGAACTTTTAAGTTGTTCCAGAGGTTCCTAAGCCTCTCCTCATTTTTTTGAATTCTTATTCCTTCATTCTGTTCCAACTGAACGTTTATTTTTTCCTTCTGTTCCAAATTGTTGGTTTGAGTCTCAGTTTCCTTCCCTTCACCATTCGTCCCTGTACATTTTTGTTTATTTCACTTTGCATATCCTTCACTTCTTCCTCTATTTTGTGAATGAACTCAGTCATTTCTGTTAGCATCCTGATTACTAGTGTTTTGAACTCTGCATCTGATAAGCTGGCTATCTCCTTGTCACTTAGTTCTTCTTCTGGAGTTTTGACCTGTTTTTTCATTTGGGCCACATTTCTTTGTCTCGGCACACCTGTTAGGTTCCAAGGGGTGGAGCCTCAGGTATTCGTTGTGGTGCTGTATGTGGGGGAGGGGTCAGAGAGGAAACAATGCCGTTTGCTCAGCCCTTGCCCTGCTTTCAGTCACTTCCCTCGCTTCCCACTAGTGGATTTTGTCCTTTCAGGTGCTGATTCCCGGGTGGGTAGGTTTGTGTATGTTCTAGGATCCCTTGGGCCCCTCCAGTGGACTCTCCTGTGAGACTGGGTGTTTCACTCGCTGCTGCAACCCCTACAGGTTTTTACAGCCAGAGATTTTGAGGCTTTAGTTTCCCGTGCTGGAACGCTGGGTTGTGCAGCCTGTCTTGCTCCCCAGTTGTTCCTCCAGGCTTATCCACATGTGAATGTGGGACCACTCAGCCTGCCAGCCACTGCCCTGTGTGTGCATCCTCTCTGCCTCAGCTTCCCATCTCCACCCCTCCTACCAGTCTGGATGAATGTTTCTGCTTCAACTCCTTGGCTGTCAGGCTTCCATGCAGTTCAATTTTCTGGCAGCTCTGGTTGTTTTTTGTTTGGTGTTATCCTTCTCTTGGTTGTGTGAGGAAGCAAAGCGTATCTACCTACACCTGCATCTTGGCCAGAAGTCCCGGAGCTACAGTTTCATTGAAGGGATTGTACAAGGCTAAGAACATTGCCAGTTCAAAGCACTTAACTATCCCTTAGTGGTGACTGTAGTTCTGAACAAGAGGGAGATGTCACATGAGGGGAAGGTAAAAAGGAAAGGACATCAGAAACAACAGAATTAGGTGGACTTTGGGGTACCTGAAGCAATCTCATGATTGCACCCAGAGAATCCTTTTGGGAACTGAGGAAAGGTTCTGGGTTCTAATCAGCAATCACTTCTTTGATATGATGATGTCTGACATGAATCCACCCATGTATTGATTTGTGTGTATTACATGACACCATTTTCCTATGATGGTTTGTCTACCACCTCATCCTGGGAAAGAGAATATTTGTGGTCTTTTTTGTTTGTTTGAACTCATTGTTCCTAGGAAATAGCCACGAAAACTATAATACTATGAACTTCAGAAAGGCTTTCTAGAACAAACCCAGTTTGGTTCTAATGAGTTTTTTTAAATGTGTGCTAGATTTTGTTTGCAATATTTTTAGCACTTGTGCATCAATATTAATCACTTTATCTATAATTTTTGGGGTATTGTCAAAGTTTAACATCAATATTATACTTATGTCATTAAAAGAATGCTTTTTATACTATTGAGCCATTTAATTAGAATTGAAAGTATCTTTTTTTCTCTTTAAGGACTTTATTAGTTTCCCTAACACCTGAGGATAACTCTTTTACAATTTTCTCTATTTCTTCTATGGAAATTTTTCTATTGATATTCTGCTTCTGTAGGGGTTGGTTCTGGTAGAGAGTTATATACTTAATCCAAAAACTTGAGCAATGTAGTCTCTTCTGATTTTTCCTCTGTTCCTGTATTAAGTTTGACCTTGCCATTTTTTATTTTCTTTACTTGCAACTCCTCTACTTCTTTATGATGAGTCACCTTACTGGGTGTCTCATCACCCAGTAAGTAAAATGTGTTAAAGGTTTTGAATTTATGGATTCTATTGTTTTTTAATTTTCTAACTTTTTAACTTCTGCTTTTATCTTTATTACCTACTCCTGCTTTCATTTGACTGATATTGTTCTTTTCATTTAATTCACTTTGTTTTAATCTTTCCTTTCACTGATGTAAGACTATGAATTCTCCTCTGAATACTGCTTTAGCTATATCTAAAAAGTTTTAAAATGTGATTTTTGTCATTTTTCTAGAATTTTTTTAGTTTATTTAAAAAATTTTTCTGTCTGGTCCAAGAGAGAGATTGTTTCTTTAAGTTTCTATGTGAAAGTGCATTTATCTTTTCCAAATTTTGTGGAAGAGAGTATTTATTGCTTCCAATTTTCTTATTATTACCTACCTTGTTCCATTATGGTTAGAAAATAGTATCTATATCATTCCTACTCTTGGGGATTTATTGAAGTTTTTGTGTGCCATAAAAGGTGGTCTTGTTTTTTAAGATTTTATTTACTTTTAGAGAGATGGGGAGAGAAGGAGAAAGAGAGGAGAGAAACATCAATGTACAGGAGACACATAGATTGATTGCCTCTCACATGCTCAACTGGGTGTTCTGGCCCACAACCCAGGCATGTGTCTTGACTGATAGCCGAGTAGGCAGACTTTTAGTTCACAGGCCAGTGCTCAATCTACTGAGCCACACCAGCCAGGGCAAAAGTAGTCTATTTTTATTCTGTTTTGTTGGAACTTGAAAAGTTATATTCTCTATTTTCAATGAAGAAACTATAATATACACTCATATAATATTCTGGTGTCTTCTTGTTATCATCATGCAATGATCACCTTGCTCTCTACAATTGCCTTTATCTTAGATTATATTTTTAGATATTAGTGTAACTATACAAGCTGTCTTCTGCTAGTTTTGTATATCATATTGCATGTTTTGATTTTAACCTTTCTATGTCTTCAGGGTATTTTTTGTGACTCATGTGAAGACCATATAACTAGACCTGGTGATGTTATTAATCCAATCTGAGAATTTTTTAACTCCTAAATTTAAGCTGTTTACATTTATTGTGATTACCGAGTTTTCTGGATTTGTTTCCATTGTCATACATTGTGCTTTTATTTCATGTTCTTTCTTCTTTCTTTCTCCTTTCATGTTTTATATTACACTGATTAATTTTTTAAGCAACTTCTAATGCCCTCCTACTGACTTAGGGGTTTTAAGTTCTATTAGTTAAAAGTTGTGCCCTGGTTGATGTGACTCAGTGGATTGAGTGCTGGCCTGCAAACCAAGGGGTTACCAGTTCGATTCCCACTCATGGCATATGCCTGGGTTGCAGGTCAGGCCCCCAGTAGGGGGTGCAAGAGAAGCAACCTCACATTGATGTTTCTCTCCCTCTCTTTCTCCCTCCCTTCCCCTTTCTCTAAAAATAAATAAGTAAAATCTTTTTTTTTTTTTTTAAAGAGTCACTCCTACACTTTTAACATGACAACTTGGCAACAATTGACTAACAATTGAAGTTCATCGATACCTGTACCCTCCCTCCAAACAAGACAAAAACTTTATAATACTTTTACTTTATCTGCCTCGTTACCATGTTATTTGGAGTTTTCCCTCTTGTTCTGAAATTTAATAGTCATTATTGGTAGCGATTTTTATAGTTGCAGTCATTTTTCATTTTCCAGTTTAATTTACCAATATGTTAGACAGGTTTAGTCATTGTTGTTTATTGTTGTAGTTGTATGTGTTTCTCATCTTTGCTGCTTGCATCCTAATTTTTCCTTCTGAGTCCTTAAGAAGTAATAAAAGAAAAACAAATGACAACTAAAATATGATGCTACTTTTTATCCATAAAACTGGCAAAATCTAAAAAGTTCACAAACTGTTTTGGTGAGAATGTGAGGAAACAGGAAAACTCATATTACGGATGGAACTGTGCAGTAATACAGTAACTAGGAAGGCAACTTTGCAATTTACATCAATATTAACAATATATGTACACTTGGACTCAGCAACTCCCCCATCAAGATTTTATTGTTGTCAATTTCTTGCACATCGTGTATTACGATGTCTATGCAAGAGATTACTTATAAGTAGTAGTTTTTTGGTGGCGTCTATGGGGTTTTCTATGTACACAATCATAACGTCTGCAAACCATGACAGTTTTACCTCCTCCTTTCCAACTTGGATGCCTTTTATTTCTTTTTCTTGTCTGATCTTGTGGCTAGAAGTTCCAGTACTATGTTGAATGGAGGTGGTGAAAATCAACTCACATGTCTTGTTCCTGATCTTAGTAGGAAAGCTTTTAGTTTTGCCCATTGAGTATGATGTTGGTTGTAGGTTTCCCATATATGGCCTTTATTATGTTGAGGTATGGTCCCTCTATTCCCACTTGGCTGAGTATTTTTATCATAAAAGGGTCTTGTCCTTCATCAAATGCTTTTTCCACATCTATTCATATGATCATGTGATTTTTGTCTTTCCTTTTGTTTATTTGAGGTATTATGTTTATTGAATTGCAAACTGGTACCATCCTTGCATCCCTGGGATGAATTCCGCTTGATCATGGTATATGATCTTTTTAATGTATTGCTGGATGTGGTTTGCTACTATCTTTGAGGATTTTAGTGTCTAATATCATCAGTGATTTTGACCTGTAATTTTCTTTCTTTGTTGTGTCTTCAACAGGTTTTTGGATTAGGATGATGCTGGCCTCATAAAAAGAGTTTTGGATTCTTCTCTCTTCTTGGATTTTTTGGAATAGCCTGAGAATGGTAGGGGTTAGGTTTCCTTTAAATGTTTTGTAAAATTCTCCTGTGAAACCATCTGGTCCAAGGCTTTTGTGTACCAGGAGTTTTTTGATTACTGCTTCAATTTCACTAGCTGTTTTTGGACTGTTCAACTTTCCTGCTTCTTCTTGATTCAGTTTTGGAAGATTACATGTTTCTAGTAATTTGTGCATTTTACCGAGGGTTTCAAATTTCTTGGCATGTAGTCGTTCACAGTAATTACTTACAATCCTTTGTATTTCTGTGGTATCTGTTTTAATTTCTCCTCCTTCACTTCTGGTTTTATTTATTTGGGTCCTCTCTGTTTTCTTGATGATCCTGGTTAAAAGCCTGTCGATTTTGCTTATCTTTTCAAAGAACCAGCTCCTGGATTCATTGATCTTTTGAACTGTTCTTTTAGTCTCTATGTCATTTAACCCTGCTCTGATCTTGATTATTTTCTTCCTTTTACTCGCTATGGGATTTGTTTGTAGTTGTTCCTCCAGTTCTTTTAGTTGTAGGGTTAGGTTGTTTATTTGAAATGTTATATCTTTTTTCAGGTATGCCTATGTTGGTATAAACTTACCTCTCAGGACTGCCTTTGCTGTGTTCCATAAATTTTGGGCTGTTGTGTGTTCATTTTCATTTTTTTCCAGAAACTTTTCAATAGCTTCCTTGATCTGTAGTTAACCCATTCATTGTTTAATAATGTGTTATTCAGTTCCCATGAATATGAACATTTTTTAATTAAAAGCAATATTAGAATAAAGTTGAGGGTGTATGTTATCTGATTTTAAGATGTTTGTGTCCAGCTACATTAAGAGAGTGTAGCATTAGTGTAAACCTGTATAGAAAATTGGAACAGAGTAGAGATTCCATAAATAGATCTCTGTATATATAATCCACTTTTGACAAAGGTACCTAGGCAGTTCAATAAATGATAATTTTTTTCACAACACAAAAATTGAACCTAGGACCTTTTCCTTGATCAATACCATGCATTACATAAATACTAAGAACACAGAGATGTCTAAACAGGCTTTGCCCTTAAGGAACTTCCTAAGAGCTTAATCAGCAACAGCAATGCAAACTTGTTACCATAGAAGAATTAATTCAAGATGAATCATAGTCCAATGCTGGAAATAGCCTCAGTGCCCATCAGTAAATGAGAGGATCAAAAAATTGTGATACATTTATACAATGGAATAGTATGCAGCAGAAAGAAAGAAGGAACTCTTACCTTTCACAACAGCATGCATAGAACTGGAGAGTATTATGCTAAGTGAAATAAGCCTGGTGGTGAAAGACAAATACCATATGATCTCACCTATAAGTGGAACCTAACCAACAAAATAAACAAGTGAGCAAAAATAGCAACAGAAACATGGAAATAAAAGACAAACTGACAGTAACCAGAGAGGAAGGGGTCGGGGGATAATGGGAGAAAGAAGGGGAAGGGTCATCAAGGAACACATGTAGAGAACCCATGGGCAAAGAAAGTGGTGGGGGTGAGAATTGAATTTGGTAGCTGGGAGGTGGGTAGGGCAGGGGAGAGTAATGGGTGAAAAATGGGGACAATTGTAATTGAACAACATTAAAAAAAATGGATCGTAGCCCTAAACATAATAGTAAAAAGTATAAAAACTCAATAAGAAAACTTATAAGAAAATCTAAGTGCCTTCTGTTTTGGCAAAAATTTTGTGACTAACAAATAAAAATCATAATCTGTAAAAGAAAAAAATCAGTAAGTTGGACTATATCAAAATTAAAAACTTTTGTTTTACAAACATATGATTATAAAAATGAAAAGATAAGCCACAGAGTGGGAAAATATTTTCAAATATTTGACAAAAATATTCAAACTTTATTTTTAATATATAAAGAACACACAATTCAGTAATAAGAAGAAAACAGCCCAATTAAAAATGGCCAAAAGACTTGGACACTTCCATCAGAAAAGATTTTCAGATGGCAAATAAGCACATAAAAAGATGCCTAACGTCATAGGCTACTTCAGAAACACAAAGTAAATTCATGAGATTCCACATATATTCTCAATCGAATGGTTACAATTAAAAGGACTTGTCAAGGATGTGAAACCACTGGAACTCTCACACCTCTGGTGGGAATGTAAAATGTACCAAAATCAACTGGTGATTTTGTGTATAGTTTGGCAGCTTTTAAAAAAGTTAAATAAAACATACTATGTTTTTAAAACACTCCATTCCTAGGTATTTACCCAAGAGAAAAGAAAATATATGTACATACAAAGACTTGTACAGAATGTTCATAGAAGATTTATTTGTAATAGCTCCAAACTGGAAACAATATCAGCATATATATGATAAATACCACTCAATAATCATTGATATATGCAACAACATGGTGAATATAAAGATAATTAGGATGAATGAAATAAGAAAAAGAGTTCTTGTATGATTCCTTTTAAATGAAATTTTAGAAGATACAAACTGATGGAAAGCAGTTCAGTAATTGCTTGGGGACCGGGTGTGGGTATGGTTTATAAAGGGTCACAAAGAAATTTTAGGGGTGATGGCTATGTTTACTATCTTGACTGTGGTGATGGCCTTATGTGTGTATACATATGTCAAAAGTCATGAAATATACTTTAAACATCAGCAGTTTATTATATGTCAATTATATATTGATATACCTGTTAAGAAAATGAAAGTATGTCTAGAAACCCATCTAGAAATAAGGTCTGTTGCAGCATTAACATAGATTGGTTTTTATGGACCCTTATTAAATTTTCTAATTTTTAAATGACTTTACATATATTTAATTTCCTTTCTTGGTATTTTACTTTTATTATTATTATTATTATTATTATGAGTAATTTTTTCCTGCAAATATATATATTTCATGTTTGATTATAATCCAGTATTGTTGTTTGTATTCACTATACTGTGTTTTAGATCTCCAGGACTTACTTATTATACCCTTAAACAACATCTCTCCTATTTCCCCAAATATATCTTTCTTTTTTCTTAAGATTTTAAAATTATTTATTTTTAGAGAGAGGGGAAGGGAGGGAGAAAGAAAGGGAGAGAAACATCGATGTACAAGAGATACATTCATTGGTTGCCTCTCACACGCTGCCAACTGGGGACCTGGCCTGCAATCCAGGTTTGTGCCCTGACTGGGAATCTAACTGGTGACCCTTTGGTTTGCAGGTTGGCAGTCAATCCACTGAGCCACACCAGCCAGGCCATGTCCAGTGGATTAGATTATTATTTTAAGTGTTGGAATACGGGATCTCTTTCCATGAACTCTTTTACTATAGACCTTACAGATGTTTGTAATGTCCTAATAATTCTACACATTTCTTGATATGTGTATGTTAATCTCAGCTCTATGCTTCTTGTTGGCCAACTTAGTGACCCAGTCTGCTGGAGACAAGTGATGTTACCTCAGATCTGCTTGGCATTGGCTAGAGAGGAAACCATTATATCCTCAAAACAACTTCTGTAAAGTTTCTTGTCATCAATGTCTTTATCTGAGTGTTAGAGTTGAGTGTTAGATTTAAATGACAGAATCTTGGGCAAGGGAAGTAGATGTAGCAAACCCCTTTCTATGTGTGTATATCTTCCAGGGTACCCTGCCCTGGCTTTTTGAGATTCCCTTAATCTAAGAGGGAGGCAATGGTCAAGAGTAAGATGAGGGGACAGACACCACTTCAGATCTCCAAGTCACGATCAGTTTATGGATCTTAAACTAGGGTGGCCCTGCACTTGCAGGAGTTGCAAGAATACAATCATGCACTGCTTAACGATGGGATAGGTTCTGAGAAATGTGTTGCTGGGTGATTTTGTCATTGTGAGAACATCGCAGAGAGCACGTACACAAACCTAGATGGTTATAGCCTGCCGCACACCTAGGCTGTATGGTCCAGCCTATTGCTCCTAGGTTACAAGCCTGTAAGCATGTGCTTACAAATCAACATGAGATTTAATCAAGTACAAAAGAAAATGATGCAAATAAGAGATAGAGTAGATGTGAGGTGTATGAGGCTGTTGCTAGCTAACACAGCATATGGTTTCACAACGACCCCCTTTTTAATAAGTAGAAAGGGTGCACTCTAAAATTGCAATGAAATATAGTATACTAAATATGTAACAGCTGCTTATGATCATAATCAAGTATCATATACTATGCATAACGGTATGTGATACACTTTCATACCACGGGCAGTACAGTAGGTTTGTATATACCAGCATCACCAGGAACATGTGAGTAATGTGTTGTGCTACCATATTATAACCGCTACGACATTACTAGGTGATAAGAATTTTTCAGCTTTGTTTTAATCTTATGGGATCACCATAGTGCCTGTGGCCCATTATTGACTGAAACATTATGCAGTGTGTGAATGTAGGTGAATATAAATGTCAGTAGCTTAATGCCTTTCCTCATCAGGAAACCCAGGAGATAGGCCTCATATAAAGGGGTCAAATGAACATCACTTATAAGCCATCTGTGCCCTTGGTCCTGGTCCTAATCGAGATAATATTTGATGACTCCAGACTCATTGGTGAGTAGCTGATTTTCACAGCTTTCAGGTCGACAGAAGGTTCCATGGTGTAGAAGTGAATAAGAGGAAAATGGGGCTGGGAGTAGGAAAATGTGCCCCAGTGCCTCCCCAGCTGCCTGGAAGCTAAGTCATTTTCTCAGGGAGTCCAAGGGAATGGTAGAGCTGTAGCATAAAACAGCTGCAGACCTACTCCTCCCTCCCTTCCTTTATTCCTTTAAGGAGGTATTACGGTAACCATTATTCACATTTACAGATGAGGAACCTGGTGCAGAGCAGTTAAGTAAATTGCGTGACATCACAACATTACTATATGGCGATACCACAACTCAAACTCAGGCAGTCTGGCTCCAGAGGGGTGTGCTCAGCCATTATGCACCCTGCCTCTCACAGCCCCTGGGCATCTATGCAACCCCCACTTTCATTAGTCCAGTGAGGTAAATGAATGTGGGACTGCTTATCAGGGCGTCCAACCTGTGGCTCTCATGTGGCCCAGGATGGCAAAGAATGTGGCCCAACACAAAATCATAAATTTACCTAAAACATTACTTAGTTTTATTACTTAGATATGTACATTTTCTGTATTAATGATCGCAAACTTTAGTCCTGCTCAGTGATTTTAAAAGACTATCAAAAGGGCCGCTGCATAATTAGGGTTGTTATGTGAGGACTTTTTTGCTTATCTGCGGTGGTGGATATCACAAAGGTTATACACGGACCTTTTTTTTTGCTCATCAGTTTTTGTTAGTGTTTGTGCATCTACTGTGTGGCCCAAGAAAACTCTTCTTCTTCCAGTGTGGCCCAGAGACACCAAAAGTTTGGACACCTCTGGCTAGGTTGTCCTTCACTTCACCCAATATCCAGGACCAGAATTGTCTCATGAGATGATAATTTGTTATGTTGGTAAGTTTCCTCTGTCAGTTCCCTAAGGGGCAAGGACTGGGTGACCATGTCTGTTTTCTCAGTACTTAATATAATGCCTGGTACCTGTTAAGTGACGCCTAATAAACAAAAATACATAATATATAAGTAAACATACACATATTAGAAACTGAACATACACATACATGGATTAGAAATTGAAACTATCTTATGTGGACATTTTATGAACTACCACCCTTTATGGCTTTTAAGGCTTATCTTCTCACACAAAGATAATTTACCATTGTCAATTTGGGCTGAGAGAGGCAGGGCTGGTACACACCAGCATGTGGTGCACGCTTCTGAAAACTCTCTCCTCCCATGGAAGTGTACCCTGTCCTACTCAGCTGTCCCTCTCAACACATGAATACCCCAGCCTGTGGCTTCAAGATTTAGGTCAAGTGAAAATGGGAGAGCTTTGTCTATTTTTTTTGAAGTATGATATGAAGTGATTGTCTTAATTATTTGAGATAAATTTTTGTTTTAAAGTATTGAACTACATGTGAGGGAAATGAGAAAGACTGAGGACACAGGCTAGAGCAAAGATTGGAAAGTGGGTTGAGCAATTCAAACAAGGTTGAAAATTGCAAATGTGTTACCTTACAGTAGGGGGCACCACAAACCTCATGGAGAGAAACAAAGGGACAGCATAGGCAGGGGTGGTTACTTAATCTCAGTTCCATGTGTTGTGGTGACTAATAGACCCACACGCAGGTTTCATTTAATAGCTGGGTTTTTAAAGCCAATCTCAGTAGACCTGGCAGTCCCTACAAACAGAAGGAAGAGGAGAAAATGAGATCATCTTTACTGTATTTTAGATCCTTGAGTGACATTTTATGTTTTCCACCTCCAAAGATAGAAATGTAGATATAGATATAAATAGAAAATTGTTTAGAGGCTTGAGATCATAGTAAATAGGCTAATTTGTAACTACTTTTTAATTTAACATATAATAAACAATTTTATGTATTTTGTCATTGAATGTCCTTCTAAAACTTTGTTTTAAAGGACTGTATATAATTCTTCCATAATTCACTTAAAATCCTTGAAAATTTGGGGTACTTACGGGGATTAATTGAAATCACCTTTATTGAGTGGTTGGTTCTCAACTCCCCTTCCACTCCTGTTATAGAACATGGGCCACTGTTTACCAGACCCTTGCTCTGTCCCCCAACCTGAAGACTGAAAGTTTCTGTTTTGGATATTCCAGTCACCTAAAGAGAGAGACTTCGCAGTATAATATTTCCAGTAAATTAGCTAAATAAACCCCAAACCCATCTTTTTGTAAGCCCTTTAGTGCTGGAATCTTTTAAACTACTCTTAAGTGCTTCATTTAAAAACATGAACTAAAAACCAAACTACTGATTTTTTTTTTTTGAAAACCAGGTAAAAGAGATAAAGAGAGACTAAAATGTAAATAATATGACCTCAGAAGTAAGGCAGGGAACAAAACAATTTAAATAAGCAACAAAATAATTATTATTCTCAGAGATATTTGAAATGCTATGAAAAAAAGAAATAACCTGAGAATGAGAAAATTCCTCAGAAAACATAACAATGTAGAAAGAAGGGAGATTAAAAAGCAATGTTGCTGTAACAAGAGGAAGGCACGTAGTTGATTAGTTTTGCCCATTCATCATTTTTTAAGTATATTTTATTGGTTATGCATTTACAGTTGTCCTTTTTCTCCCCTTTATTCCCATCCTCCCTGTACCCACCCTCCAACCAGCATTCCACCCCCCTTAGTTCATATCCATGGGTTGTACATATAAGTTCTTTGGCTTCTCCATTTAACCTCCCCCTGTCTATTTTGTACCTGCCAATTTTGCCCAATTATGCTTTTTATTCCCTGTACCTTTTCCTCCATTATCCTCATTCTCCCTCCTTACAGATACCCCTCCATGTGATCTTTGTTTCTGTGATTCTGTTCCTGTTCTGGTTGTTTTGCTTATGTGTTATGTGTTGTTATGTGTGTGTTTAGTTTGTTTTTGTTTTTGTTTTAGGTTCAGTTGTTGATAGGTGTGAGTTTGTTGTCATTTTACTGTTCATAGTTTTGATCTTCTTCTTTTTCTTAGATAAGTCCCTTTAACATTCCATACAATAAGGACTTGGTGATGATGAACTCCTTTAATTTGACCTTAGCTGGGAAGCACTTTAATCTTCTCTTTCATTATAAATGATAGCTTTGCTGGATAGAGTAATCTTGGATGTAGGTCCTTGCCTTTCATGACTTTGAATACTTCTTTCCAACCCCTTCTTGTCCGGAAGGTTTCTTTTGAGAAATCAACTGCTAGTCTTCTGGGAACTCCTTCGTAGATAACTATCTCCTTTCCTCTTGCTGCTTTTAAGATTCTCTCTTCATCTTTAATCTTGGGTAATGTAATTATGATGTGCCTTGGTGTGTGCTCCCTTGGATCCAACTTCTTTGGGACTCTCTGAGCTTTCTGGACTTCCCGGAAGTCTATTTCCCTTGCCAGATTGGGCATGTTCTCTTTCATTATTTTTTTCAAATAAGTTTTCAACCTCTTGCTCTTCCTCTTCTCCTCATGGTTTGGATGTTGGAGAGTTTAAAGTTGCCCTCATAAAAAGCCTCTCCTCATTTTTTTGAATTCTTGTTTCTTCATTCTCTTCCAGTTAAGTGTTTATTTCTTCCTTCTGCTCCAAATTGTTGATTTGAGTCCAGGTTTCCATCCCTTCACTGTTGGTTCCCTGTGTATTTTTCTTTATTTCATTTTGCCTAGCCTTCACTTTTTCCTCTATTTTGCATCTGTACTCAACTATTTCTGTGAGCATCCTGATTACCAATGTTTTGAACTCTGCATCAGATAAGTTGGCTATCTCTTCATCACTTACTTGTATTTTTTCTCAAGTTTTGATCTGTTCTTTCATTTGGGCCATACTTTTTTACTTTTCCTCTATAAAATAAGGTTGTTTGAATACATGATCTGTATAATACCTTCAACTTGAATAGATTAGGGAAAGATACTTAAGTACCTCTCCCCACAAATATTTGTGTCTTAGGTCTTTGTTACAAAGATCAACCAACACATTGTTCTGTATTCAATTTTCCTCTTCCGTTTTCATCTTGGCTCACCTGAAAACTATACACAACTACCCACATATCTCAGAATAAGAAATATAAGTCCATAGCTTGGCTAGACTCCAGGTTCCTTTCAGTAATCCATTCTTAGCTGGGTAGGCCTCCTGTGGTTCCCAGCACCATCAGCTGTGTCACCTTGATCTCCAGTGCTTAATCCAAAACCATGTGGCACCTCCTCATGGCCTTCTAGTGTAAGTCCTTTCATCCCTTTTCTTCCTGCATTGTTCCCATTCATCATTTTTAATGACTTTTAGAGCCATTAGATCTCTGACTATCTCTTTTCATGAAATTTTGTTTTTATTTTATGGAGGTAATATTTTTATATCCTCATGTGGATTTTTTCTGTTGTAGTTCTAAAAAATGTAAAACTTAGAAAGTTGCAAGAATAAAATTAGCATATTTATACTGATTATATAGAGATATAATTTTGTTTCTGAAATTGGACACATCATAGTCTTTTATCCCTAAATACTTCAGTGTGTCTTTACCAAGAAAAGGATATTCTTTTATACAACCAGAGTATAGCTATCAACTTTATTAAATTTAATACTTTTATCTAACCTATTGTTTGTATTCTCATTTCCAGGGATTGAGTATAAAAGACAGAAAAGGTATATCAGATGAGTACTAACTAAATAAAAAATGGTATGGCTATATTAAGGTAAAAATAACCATTTGTGACAACATAGATAATCTACAGGGTATTATGCTAAATGAAATGAGCCAAACAGAGAAAGAAAAATACCGCATGGTCTCACTTACCTGTGAAGTCTAGAAAACAAAACAAATGAACAAACAAAACAAAACAAAAAAAAAAAGACTCATAGAAATGGAGACCAAAGGCATGGTTAATTACCAGCAGGGCGGGAGTGGAAAGATTGGTGAAAAAGGTGAAGAGATGTACGGACAATAATGCTGTGATAAGTTTGAACAGTCATAGATGATTACTAGAATACGTGAGGTGATCACATGCAAACTATAATAATGTCAAATCACTATATTGTACACATGAAACTACTATAACTAATATAATATTGTATACCAACCATACTTAAATTAAAAAAATAAAAAAATTTAAGAAAGAAACATTGTAGGACAGAAAGGCTAATTTTGTATGTTAAACATTCATCTTATCAAGAAAAATATAGCAAATATGAACATATGTGTATCTAATACAATAACAATAAAATATATAAACCAAAATAAACACAATATACAGGAAGAAAAAGAATAAATCTGCCATTCATAGTAGGATATTTTGTTATACCTCTCTCATTTATCCACAGGTCATGCAGGAAAAAGAAAGGATATAGATGACCTAAGCAACATAATCAGTAAGCTTTACCTACTGGTCTTACATATATTGTGGAGCTACTGTCAAGGTTCTCATACATGTGCTGGGTGTTGGATTCACCAGTGCTTATTAAGTTATTGAAAACAAAAATAATCAAAAATATAGTTGGTCTAATGATGAGAATGAGTCATAAACTAAGAATTAGGATCATTCAAAATCTTTGCATTTTATGTGTCTATGCAGGAAAGAGAAAAAGAGTGAAAGAGGTTGGGACACATCTGACTCCATACAGAGTCATTCCTTTCATTTTAATAGACATAAACCTGAAATCCAGCCAGTGTTTGACAAGCTTTCTTTCCAAATCACCCATGTTTCTGAGCTTCTGAAAAATAGGAGAAACCACTCAAATGACTGATTTGAGTTTGTATCACCTCATTATTCATCCCCTAATCTGTGACCCTCTTTCACTCAGTTCCATGGTCCCCACGGACCCCTGCTCTTCCAGTAACTGCCCCATATTTATTCCCCACCTTTCTCTGCCTTGCTTGGTGCTCCCTCAGCTGATCTACATGGAATCACCTCCTGGCTCCTGGATTGATTTGAGAAATGTAAACAGTAATTATTGGATTGGAAGAAGGGAGGAACATGGGCTGGCCTTTTCCTTCACAACTCTGGGAAGATCATGGACGCCTGGCAGTTTTACTCACTAAAAGGCCATGTATGTTATCAGGTGGCTGTCTCTAAATAATACTCTCTGCCTCCAAGACCCTTTTATCATCCCTGATTTAGACCCCTGAGAAGTGTGGGGTCTAAACCCCACGGTGGATTCCCCAGCCTATGGCACCAGAGCCAGAAAGGATGTCCAGATAACATCCAACTGTGAAAAGCAGCAGGGATTCTGTTTGCTAGGGAGTGATGGCTAGAGATACAAAGAGCCTCTTCAAGGGCCAACCTACAAATTTTATAGCCACTTACCCAGGGCTGTGGCAAAGGGAGGGCAGAATAGACTAGAGACACTTGAAGAGAGTCTGGGGTTGGTGGCTCTTTAGAGAGAACTGAGGGATCAGTTGCTGGGATCCCTGTGCTGAGAATTTCCCTTACTGTAGTAGCTATCTCTCTTAGGCTGAGAACTCCTCTCTGAATGATGTCAACCTGAGGGGAAGCAATAGGCCTGCTCATAGGAATTATTCTGCCCCACTCTGTGGTGCTAAAGCCTGACTGCTAATTACATATTGATTAGATTAACAACTGAAGGAGACAGCCACAGACTGTGGATTGCTTATAGTCTCAAACAGGCTGTCTAGGGCCAGACTGAGACGCCATCTGATATCACAAGTAGCAGATCCAGAAAGAGAGACAGTGGTAAACACTAGATTATACTGAGACAAATTCCACCACAATCTTCATGGTTTGCAATATTTTCTCTCCTACATAGTTTTTTAACATTCATTTCTTGTCCTTCAGGTTTGTGCTTATGACATCACTAGTTTTTATATTATAGTTTATTTCAAATCTCTTATTTTGCTCCTCCCTTTTCTTACTCCATTTTACCTTCTTTCATCTTCTTATTTTAATTTTAAGTTTTATTTTCTCTCTTGCTATGACTTGTTTCTATTCTACACCCTTACCATTTCTGCCCCCATCCAGCCTCTCAAAACCATTTTTTTGTGTCATTAGTCACCTCATATCTTTTTTCCTGTTCTTAAAATACCCTTATTCTCTCCCTATCTTCATCAATCTTTGCTCACTGGTTGTGGATATGATGGTTGTTATTGCATTTATTCAATTTTATTTATAGAGCTTTATTATTATTGTATTTCAAATCTCAAATTTTACTGTTCTCCTCTCCTATTCCATTTTACTATTCTCCTGCCTTTCCTTTTTTTTGGTTTTAAATTTTAATTTTTCCTGGTCTTAACCTGGTTTTCATTACTCACTCTTAGTATTCCTTTTCCCTCTAGCCTCTCAAAATTCACTTCCTTTTCCTCTAGACATCCCTTAGACTTTTCTTTCTTTTTTTTCCAATTATTCCCATCCCACCTATAATACTTTGATAATTTGTTGTTGATATTGCTAAGGTGGGTCTTTTTCCAATTTGGTTCCCATGTTTTTTCTTTCTTACTATATATTTTTTAAAATTTCTGTTTAAACATAATATTACATACTGCTCTTCTCTTAGTCCATTCTGCCTTTAGTCTTCCATTTTTTATTTATGATGTCAATTTTATTTTATTTCCCTCTTCATCTTATCTCTATTCCCTACTCCTAATATAGGTTGTCCTTCAGCCCTCTCAAGTCATTTTTATTTCAGTTAGTCATCTAATATTCATTTTTCTTTATTATAATAGTCTTAATCTTATTACACCTTTATTAATATTGGCTCACTTGCTGTTGATAGTGTGGTTGTGGGTAGGGGTTATTTTTGTGAGTGTGAGTTTGTTTCTGGGCTGTTTGGTTTTGTCTTGGAAGTGCCTATACAACAACATATAAGACATGGTGGGTGGAATGACTCTCAGTCAGCCAGCCAGAGGGAAGAACCCACCGGAGAATGACCCAAGAACAACCAAAACCTAGTTACATCCAGAAAGCCAACATAAATGGCATAAAGGGCATTCCAAGAGCACCAGGCTCAAGAGATCAAGGAGATTGCACAACTGAGTCCCACAGGTCTCCTATCATACAGTTTCACATCAAGAAGACAGGGAGTCAAAACAGATCAATCTAATATGCAGAAAAAAACAAGAAGAGTCACCTAAAGTGGGTAGACAAAGAAAGAATCCACAATCAAAAGGAAAGGAGAAATCCCCAGAAAGACTGCTAAGAGAAATAGAATCATGCAAACTATCAGACATTGAGTTCAAAATAATGGTTATAAGGATGCTCAGTGAGAACTACAAAGAACTACAGGGAAGGAACTTACTGCAAACTATACCAGCATGAAAAAGGACATAGAAACCATCAATAAGAGATAGAAGGATATGCAGAATACAATATCTGAAATGAAGAACACAGTAGAAGGAATTAAAAGTAGGTTAGATGAAGCAGAGGGTGGAATGAGCGAGTGGGGAGACAGGGTAGAAAAAAAATTCCCAGACAGGGCAACAAAATGAAAAAGGCTCAAAAGGAACAAAGATTGTTTAAGAGAGCTGGAGGACAACATGAAATGTAATATCTGTATCATAGGAATAGCAGAAGGAGAAGAGGAGCAAGGCATAGAAAACCTGTTTGAAAAAGTAATGACAGAAAACTTAGCCTACTTGATGAGAGAAAAACTCATGCAAGTCCAAGAAGAAGAGAAGGTCTCAATGAAGATGAATCCAAAGAGGTCCACTCCAAGACACATCATAATTAAAATGCAAAATTTAAAGACAAAGAAAGAATCTTAAAGGTAACAAGGGACAAACAGCTAGTAACATACAAGGGAGCACTGATAAGGCTATCAGCTGATTACTCAACAGGAACACTACAAGCCAGAAGTGAATGGCAAGAAATATTCCAAGTAATGAAAAGCAAAGGACTGAAACCAAGACTACTTGGCCCAGTAAAACTCTCATTTAAAATGGAAGGTGAAATAAGGAGCTCCCCACCCCCCCAAAAAGGTTAGAAGAACACATCTCCACCAAATGAGCATAGCAAGCCATGCTAAAGAGAGTGCTTTAAGAAAATGAGGGAAAAAGAGAGGGGGAGAGGAACACAAGTACAAAGGAAAAAAATGCCAATGAACAGGTATCTATCAATAATAACCTTAAATGTAAATGGACTAAATACTTCAATCAAAGACATAAGGTACCTGAATAGAAGAGAAAACATGACCTGCACATATACTGCCTAAAGAGATCCACCTTAGAACAAAAGATCTACACAGATTGAAAGTGAAAGGATGGAAAATATACTCCAAGCAAATGGACATGAAAAAAAAGCTGAAGAAGTAGTACTTATATCAGACAAAATAGATTTCAAAACAAAGTCCATAAAGAGAGACAAAGGAGGACAATATATAATACTTAAGGGAACAATCCATCAGAAAGATATAATCCTTGTAAACATATATGCAACCAACATAAGAGAACCCCAATATATAAGGAATAACTTGTAGTACTTCAAGAAAGATATCAACAGAAACACATTCATAGTAGGGGATTTAAACACCTATTGTCACTATGGATAGAACTTCCATGCAAAGAATCAACAAGGATATTGTGGCATTGAGCAACACTACAGATCAAAAGAACTTAATTGATATATACAGAACTTTTCACCCCAAAGAAGGAAAATATACATTCTTTTGAAATACAAATCAACATTTTCAAAGAATGACCACATGGTAGGACACAAAATAAGCCTCAACAAATTCAAGAAAAATTGAAATCACATCAAACATTTTCTTAGATCACAACAGTTTGAAACTAGAAACCAACCTCAAGGGAAAAACTAAAAAACATTCAAATTCATGGATACTGAATAACATGTTATTAAATAATGAATGGATTAACAACAAGATCAAGGATGAAATCAAAAAGTGTCTGGAAACAAAGGAAAATGAACACATAACAGCCCAAAACCTATGGGACACAGCAAAGGCAGTCCTGAGAGGGAAGTTCACACCAATACAGGCCTACTGAAAAAAGATACAAAAATCTCAAATAAACAACCTAACCCTATATCTGCAAGAACTGGAGGAAAAACAACAAACAAAGCTTAGAGTGAGTAGAAGGAAGGAAATAATCAAGATCAGAGCAGAATTAAATGACATAGAGACTAAAAGAACAATTCACAGGATCAATAAGCGCAGAAGCTAATTCTTTGAGAAGGTAAAATCGGAGATGGTCTGCCAAAGACCTGCTGACTACCAACTCCAGTTCTCTGTGTGGCCCCATTTTCTCTGTAAGAAGATGAAAGGAACTATCATGAACCAAGAAAAACTTGCCAAATTGCAGGCACAAGTGCGCATTGGTGGGAAAGGCACTGCTCATAGAAAGAAGAAGATGGTTCACAGAGCAGCTATCACAGATGATAAAAAACTTCAGTTCTCCTTAAAGAAGTTAGGGGTAAACAATATCTTTGGTATTGAATAGGTAAATATGTTCACAAACCAAGGAACAGCAACCCACTCTAACAACCCTAAAGTTCAGGCATCTCTGGCAGCGAACACTTTCACCTTTACAGGCCATGCTGAGACAAAGCAGCTGACAGAAATTCTACCCAACATCTTAAATCAGCTTGGTGCAGTCTGACTCATTTAAGGAGACTGGTTGAAGCTCTGCCCAAACAATCTGTGGATGGAAAAGCACCATTTGCTACAGAAGAGGATGTTGATGATAAAGTTCCAGATTTTGTGGAGAATTTTGATGAGGCTTCCAAGAATGAAGCAGACTGGGTTGAGTCAACTTCTGGATTGAATGAAGCAGACTGGATTGAAGAAGTACTGGGAGCTGCTATTTTATATTATGACTGCTTTTTCAAATTTTGTTTATGGATCTGATAAAATCTAGATCTCTCATATTTTTAAGCCCTTGTCCCTTGGACACTACAGCTCTTTTCAGTTTTTGTTTATACACAAATCATTTTGCAACTAATTAAGCTGAAGAAACCTGGGAATAAAGTTTGAAACAATGGTTAACAAAGTTAAAAAAAAAAAGAAAAGATAAACAAAACTGACAAGCCTTTAACCAGACTCATTAAAAAAAAAAGAAAGAAAGGGGACCCAAATGAATAAAATCAGGAATGAAAGAGGAGAAATTACAACAGATACCACAGAAATACAAATATTGCCAGAAATTACTATGGACAACTATATGCAAAGACATTTGAAAATCTGAGTGAAATGGACAAATTTCTAGAAACATATTTCCTAAAACTGAATCATGAAGAAGCAGAAAGCCTGAAGAGAATGATAACAACCAGTGAAATTGAAGCAGTAATCAAAAAATTCCTGGCACACAAAATCCCTGGACTGGACAGTGTCACAGGAGAATTTTACCAAACATTTAGGGAAGAGCTAACTCTTATCCTTCCCAAGCTATTCCAGAAAATTCAAGAACAAGGAAGACTCAAACTCTTTTTATGAGGCCAGTTTTATCCTAATCCTAAAACCAGATAAAGACACAACAAAGAAAGAAAACTACAGGCAATATCATTGATGAACGTAGATGCTAAAATCCTCAACGAAATATAGGCAAACTGCATCCAGTTATACCTTAAATAGGTCATACACCACAGTAAAGTGGGATTCATCCCAGGGAGGCAAGGATGGCATAATATTTGCAAATCAATAAACATGATATACCACATAAACAAAAGGAAAGGCATAAATAACATGATCATATCAATAGATGCGGAAATAGTATTTGATAAAGTACAGCAGCCATTCATGATAAAGCCACTCAGCAAAATGGGGATAGAGGGAGCATACCTCAACATAATAAAGACCATGTATAAGAAATTTACAGCCAACTTCATATTCAATGGGCAAAAACTAAAAGCTTTCCTCCTAAGATCAGGAACAAGACAAGGGTGTCCACTTTCACCACTTTTTTCAATATAGTATGGGAAGTCCTGGCCACAGCAATCAGATTAAAAAAAAAAAGAAATAAAAGGGATCCAAATTGGAAAATAGGATGTAAAACTGTCATCTTTTGCAGATGACATGATAGTGTACACAGAAAACCCTATAGGCTCCACCAAAAAACTGCTGGACCTAATAAGTGAATTTGGCAAAAAAAGCAGGAAACAAAGTCAATACTCAGAAATTAAAGGCATTTTGTTCACCCACAATGAAATATCAGAAACATAAATTAAGAAAGAAATTCCATTTACTATAGCAACAAGCAAAATAAAGTACCTAGGAATAAACTTAACCAAGGAGGTAAAAGTCCTGTACTTGGAAAAGTACAGAACACTGAAATAAGAAATTAAGGAATATACAAATAAAAGGAAGCACATACCATGATCATGGGTTGAAAGAATTAATATCATTAAAATGTCTATACTACCCAAAGCAATCTATAGATTCAACACAATTCCTATTAAAACACCAGTGACATATTTCTCAGATTTAGAACAAATATTTAAAAAATTTATATGGAGTGAAAAACAACTCCAAATAGTCTCGTCAATCTTGAGAAAGGAGAACAAAGTAGGAGGGATCACAATACCCGATATCAAACTGAACTACAAGGCCACTGCACTCAAAACAATCTGGTACTATCATAAGAACAGACACATGGATCAATGGAACAGAATAGAGAGCCCATAAATAAACCCCCCCCCCCCATGCCTTAATGGTCAGTTAACATTTGACAAAGGGACAGGAGCATAAAATGGAGTAGAAATAGCCTCTTTAATAAATGGTGTTGGGAGAACTGGACTGATACATGCAAAAGAATGAAACTAGACTACTAACTTATATCATACACCAGAATAAAATTAAAATGGATAAAAGACTTAAACACAGCCATGACACCATAAAAATCTTAGAGGATAGGCAGTAAAATTTCAGATATCTCACACAGCAATATTTTCACCAATACATCCTCTAGGGAAGGAAAATAAAAGAAAGAACAAACAAATGGGACTACATCAAATTGAAAAGCTTCTTCATGGTTAAAGTAAAATGAAAGAGGAGCCAACTCTATGGAAAACATATTTTCCAATGATACCTCAGACAAAGGTTTGATATCCAAAGTATATAAAGAACTCATATGACTCAATACCAGGAAGACAATCCAATAAAAAAAATAGGCAAAGGACCTGCCAGATACTTCTCTAAAGAGGACATACAGAGGGCCCATAGACATATGAAAGGATGCTTAACATCACTAGCCATCAGAGAGATGCAAATTAAAACCACAATGAGATACCTGTTCACAATGGTCAGAATGGCCATCATGAACAAATCAACAAACAACAAGTGCTGGCCAGGTTGTGGGGAAAAGGGAACCCTAACTGCACTGTTGGTGGGAATGCAGACTGATGCAACCACTGTGGAAAACAGTCTGGATTTTCCTCAAAAAGCTATAAATGGAACTGCTTTTTGATCCAGTGATTCCACTGCTGGGATTATACCCTAAGAATCCTGAAACATCAATAAAAAGACCTATGCACTCCAATGTTCATAGCAGCGTTATTTACAACAGGCAAGTGCTGGAAACAGCCTAAGTGCCCATTAGTAGATGTGTAGGTCATAAAATTGTGGTACATTTACACAATGGAATATTATGCATTAAGAAAGCATAATATTAGCATTAAGAAACAAGGAACTCCTCACTTTAATGACAGCATGGATGGAATTAGAATGTATTTTGCTAAGTGAAATAAGCCAGGTGGTGAAAGACGAATACCACATGACCTCACCTATAAGAGGAACCTAATGAATCAAAAAAAACAAATGAACAAAATAGAATCAGAGTCATGAAAGTAAAGAGTGGCTGACAGTTACCAGAGGCAATCAGGGAGGGGGATAAGTGGGGAAAGAAGTGGAAGGGTCCAGTCAAGGAACATGTGTAAATGACCCATGGACAACAGGATGGCAATTGACTGTGGAAGGGGGGTGGGTGGGTGAGGCAGTGGAGGGCAATGGAGGAAAAATTGAGACAACTGTAATGGAACAACAATAAAAAAACAGTCATGCCACTTCTTTTAACAAAATAAATATCACATTTTTTCTATATTTGGAGTTTCTTCTTTTACATTAGACTCTGAATACATCTCAATACCATCCATGTGTGTCTTTATATATCGGCTCCTTTTACTTTCCAAGTAATTAACCAATTGACATAATGTTATTTTTAGTAAATTCCCTTCACTTCGCTGAATTAAAATTTTACTTTTATCATGCACTATATTCTCTATGTATTCAATGTGAAGGCAGAATAACTTGGTCAGCCCTTGAAAATAGTCCTGGTGTGGCATTCTTTTAAAGAAGCAAGAGAAAATTGCCCAGTTTATGTTTAAAAACAATTCAGGAGAGAGGAATATGGCAGAGGAGTGAATGGAACTCACACTGACCTCCTCCCTGGAATTATACCTAAATTGTGGAGAAATTACCCAAAACAAACAACTGAACAATGGTGAGAGAGAAGCCTTATAACCTCAGACAGACAGAAAAATCAGTTTCAGCACAATCTGATTGGTGAGGGGTATGGTGGAGACCTGAGAAGGCTGGCTGGGCACCCTCAGGTCATAGCACCAGAGGGATATTTAAGTGACCAGTTGGATCTCCCTGAGAAGAGCAGGGTCTGAACCAAAGTGGGGATCCCCAGCCTAGAGCACCAGATCCCAAAAAGTACGCAGATATCAGCCAACTGAGAAAAGCAGCAGGTTTGCTCTTTGCCAGAGATGGGTGGCTGGAGACTGAAAGAGCTGTTAAAGGGCCAATGCACAAATTTTCATTTGCAGCCACTTATCTGAGCTCTGGCAAAGGTTGGGGCAAAGTGGGCTAGAGAGGCCTGAGGAGAGACTGGGGATGGAGGCTCTGGGGAGGGAACTGAGGAAGTAGCTGCTGGGATCTCGGTGCTGAGTCATCCCCCACACAGCAGCAGCCATCTTGCTCAGGCAGACCTCTCCCCTGAGCGGCGGCAGCCTGAGAGGAAACAATAGCTCTGCCCCCAGGAAGGACTCTGCTCTGACCCTGTGGTGCTTAAGCCTGACTGCTGAGTGCAGAGTGGCAGCCACAGACAGTAGACCCCTGCAAACATGGAGGGGGGTGGGGCAGAGTGGGCTAGAGACGCTTGAGGAAAGACTGGTGATGGACACTTTGGGGAGAGAACTGAAAGGTAGTCGCTGGGTTCCCAGTGCTGAGTCATCTCCTATAAGGCAGCAGCCACCAGATCACACAGACCACCCCCTCTGAGCAGCAGCAGCCTGAGGGGAAACATTAGCCCCAATGCCAGGAGGGATTCTGCCCTGCCCTGTGGTGCAGGAACCTTACTGCTCAGTGCAGAGTGATTAGATTAACAGCTGCAGGAGACAGCCATAGACAGTAGATCCCTGGAAGTCTCAAACAGGCTGCCTAAGGTCAGATGGGGTCAACATCTGACATCACAAGATGCAGAGCCAGAAAGCAAAAACAGTGGTAAATATTAGAGGCTACTGAGACAAAATCCACTGTGGTCTTCTGCTTGACTTGTGATATATTTTTTTACTACATAGCTTGAACATTCATTTTTTTATCCATCAAGTTTGTGCACATTAAGTCGCTAGATTTTATACTGTAGTTTATTTCTCTCTTTTCTTATAATAGTCTTAATTTCTTTATAGCCTTATTAATACTGGTTCATTTGCTATTCATAGTAGGATTGCAGTGGGGAGTTATTTCTGCAGTTGCGGGTTTGTTTCCTGGGCTTAGTGATTTTGCTCAGGCAGACAAATAATGGGAAGACAAAGAAACAACCCCCAATTGAAAGGAAAGGAGGGATCCTTGGAAAGACTACTAAATGAAATAGAGGCAAGTAAACTATCAGATATTGAGTTCAAAACAATGGTTATAAGAAAGTTCAATGAACTGAGTTGGCTCAGTGAGAATTACCAAAAACTACAGGGAAACTATGAGGAACTTACACTATATCAGCATGAAAAAGGACATAGAAACTACCAAAAAAACCAAAAGGAAATGAAGAATATAATTTCTGAATTGAAGAACACAGTAGAAGCAATCGAAAACAGGCTAGATGAAGCAGAGGATTGAATCAGTGAACTGGAGGATATGGTAGAAAAAACTCCCAGAAAGAGCAAGAAAATGAAAAAAGACTCAAAAAGAATGAAGAGGGTTTAAGGGAAATGCAGAACAACATAAAACATTATAATATCCATATAATAGGAGTACCAGAAGGAGAAGAGGAGGAGCAAGGGATAGAACCCCCTGCAAACCTGTTTGAAAAAGGTAATGATAGAAAACTTCCCTAATTAGAGGAGACAAAAACTCACACAAGTCCAGGAAGCACAGAAGGTCTGAATCAAGAGGAACCCAAAGAGGCCCACTCCAAGACGCATGATAATTAAAATGGCAGATATCAAAGACAAAGAGAGAATCTAAAGGTAGCAAGGGGGAAACAGGAAGTAACATACAAGGGAGCCCCGATAAGGCTAGCAGCTGATTTCTCCACAGAAACAGTATAAGCCAGAAGGGAATGGCAAGAAATATTCCAAGATATGAAAAGCAAAGGCCTGCAACCAAGACTACTCTACACAGCAAGGCTCTCAATTAAAATGAAAGGCGAAATAAGGAGTTTCTCAGACAAAAGAAGGCTGAAAGAATACACCTTCACCAAGACAGCATTCTAAGATATGCTACAGAGACAACTTTAAGAAAATGAAGAAAAAAAATGAGAGAAAGAGGAACACAGATACAAAGGGAAAGAATGAATAAGTACCCATCAATAATAACTTTAAATGTAAATAGATTAAATGCTCCAATTAAAAGACATAGAGTAGCTGAACAGATAAGAAAACATGACCCACACATATACTGCCTACAAGACACGCACCTCTGAACAAAAGACCTACACGGACCGAAAGTGAAGTGTTGGAAAAAAATAATCCAAGCAAGTGGACAGGAAAAAAAAATGACAGGATATCAATACTTATAACAGGCAAATAGACTTCAAAACAAAGACCACAAACAGAGACACAGAAGGACACATCATAATACTCAAAGGAAGAATCTTCAAGGAGAATAAACATTGTAAATATATATGTACCCAACATAGGAGCATCCAAATATATAAGGAAAACCTTGGAGGACTTCAAGAAAGATGTAGACAGCAACATACTTATACTAAGGGATTTTAACACACCACTGTCAACAATGGATAGATCTTCCAAACAAAACATTAACAAGGGTATTGTAGCATTGAACAAAGCCTTAGATCAAATGGACTTAACTGATATATATAAAACCTTTCATGCCAAAGAAGCAAATTACACACTCTTTTTAAATGCACTTGGAACATATTCAAAGGTGGAACACATGACAGGACACAAAACAAACCTCAACAAATTTAAGAAAATTGAAATTGTATCAAGCATTTTCTCAGACAACAAGGAATTAAAATTGGAAACCAATCTCAAGGAAAAAACTCAAAAACATTCAAACTCATGGAGACTGAATAGCATGCTATTAAAGAATGAATGGGTCAATGATGAGATGAAAGAAGAAATCAAAAGGTTTGCAGAAACAAATGAAAATGAACATACAACAGTTCAAAACCTATGGGATACAAAAAAGGCAGTCCTGAGAGGAAAGTTCATGGCAATACAGGCCTACATAAAAAAGACTGAAACATTTCAAATAAACAACCTACGACATCTATAAGAACTGAAGAAACAACAACAAACAAAGCCCAGAGAGAATAGAAAGAAGAAAATAATCTAGATCAGAGCAGAATTGAATGACATAGAGATTAAAGGACAAATTCAAAGGATCAATAAATCCAGGAGCTGGCTCTTTGAAAAGATAAACAAAATTGACAAACATTTAAGCAGACTCATGAAGAATAAAGGGGGAACTCAAATAAATAAAACTGGAAATGAAAGAGAAGAGATGACAACTGATACCACAGAAATACAAAGGATTGTAAGAAGAGGTTATGAACATCTACATACCAAGAAATATGAAAACCTGGGTGAAATGGACAAATTTCTAGAAAAATATAATCTTCCAAAACTGAATCAAGAAGAAGTAGAAAGCTTGAATAGACTAACAGCTGGGGAACTCAAAGCAGTAATCAAAAAACTTGCGGCACACAAAAGCTGCGGACCAGATGGTTTCACAGTAGAATTTTACAAAACATTTAAGGAAGAGCTAACTCCTATCCTTCTCAGACTGGCACAAAAAAAATCTGAGAAGAGGGAACACTCCCAAACTCTTTTTATGAGGCCAGCATCATCCTAATCCCAAAACCAGATAAAGATACCACAAGGAAAGAAAACTACAGGCCAATATCACTGATGAACATAGACGCTAAACCTCAACAAAATATTGGCAAACCATAACCAGCAACACATTAAAAAGATCATGATCTTTTTTCTCCATGATCAAATGTAGTTCATCCCAGGGATGTAAGGATGTTATAATATTCACAAATCAATAAATGTAATACATCACATAAATAAAAGGAAAGACAAAAATCACATGATTATATCAATAGATGTGGAAAAAGCATTTGATAAGGTACAGCATCCATTTATGATAAAAACACTCAGCAAAGTGGCAATAAAGGGGGCATACCTCAACATTTATGGGCATTTATGAAAACCTCTAACCAACATCATACTCAACAACCACACACACCCCCCGCCCCCCACCAAGAAAAGCTTTCCTGCTGAGATCAGGACCAAGACAAGGATGTCTGCTTTCACTACTTTTATTCAAAATAGTATTGGAAGTCCTAGCCACAGCAATCAGATAAGAAAAAGAAATAAAAGGCATTCAAATTGGAAAGGCCAAAGTAAAACTGTCATTATTTGAAGATGACGTGAGAGTGTACATAGAAAACCCTTTGGATTCCACCAAAACTATACTTGACCTAATAAGTGAGTTTGGCAAAACAGCAGGATACATAGTTAATATTCAGAAATTGAAGGCATTTTTGTACACCAACAATGAAATATCAGAATCAGAAATTAGGGAAAAAATCACATTTACTATAGCAACAAGAAAAATAAAGTACCTAGGAATAACCTTAACCAGGGAGGTAAAACCTGTACTCAGAAAACTACACAACACTGAAGAAAGAAATGAAGGAAGACACAAATACCATGTCTATGGATTGGAAGAATTAACATCATCAAAATGCCCATACTGCTCAAAGCAATTTATAGATTCAATTTAATCCCTATTAAAATACTGATGACATATTTCACAGATATAGAATAAACATTTCAAAAACTTATATGGAACCATAAATGACCCTGAATAACTGCAGCAATTTTGAAAAAGTATAGCAACGTAGGAGGAATCTCAATACTTGACCTTAAACTACATTATAAGACCACTGTAATCCAAACGGTTTGATACTGGTATAAGAACAGACACATAGATCAATGGAACAGAACAGAGAGCTCAGAAATAAACCCATGTCTCTATGGTCAATTAATATTTGACAAAGGGGGAAACATGAAATGGAATAAAAATAGCCCCTTCAACAAATGGTGTTGGGAGATCTGTACAGCTACATGCAAAAAAAATGAAATTCGACCACCAACTTACACCACACACAAAAATAAACTCAAGATGGAGAAAAGACTTGAATATAAATAGTGACACCATGAAAGTCATAAAGAACATAGCCAGAAAAATCTCAGATATTCCATGCGGCAACATTTTCACTGATATAACCCCTAGAGCAAGGGACATAAAGGAAAGAATAAACAAATGGGACTTCATCAAGACAAGAAGCTTCTGCAAGGCTAAAGAAAACATCAACAAAATGAAAAGGAAGCCAGCTGTATGGGAGAATATATTTGCCAATGGTACCTTGGACAAGGGTTTGATCTCCAGAATATATAAAGAACTCACATGAATCCTCTCCATGAGGACAAACAATCCAATTAAAAAATGGGCAAAGGTCCTGAACAGGAACTTCTGCAAAGAGCACATACACCGGGCCCAGAGACATATGAAAGGATTCTCAGCATCACTAGCTGTCAGAGAGATGCAGCTTGAAATCACAATGAGATACTACTTCATACCAGTCAGAATGGCCATCATAAACAAATCAGTAAACCACAGGTGCTGACGAGGTTGTAGAGTAAAGTGAACCCTAGTACACTGCTGGTGGGAGTGGAGACTGGTGCAGCCACTGTGGAAAACAGTTTGGAATTTCCTCAAAAGAACTAAAAATGGAACTGCATTTTGACCCAGCAATTCCACTGCTGGGATTATACCCTATGAATCCCGAAACACCAATTCAAAAGAACCTATGCCCCCCAGTGTTCATAGTAGCAGTATTTATAATAGTCAAGAATTGGAAGCAACCTAAGTGCCCAATAGTAAATGAGTGGGTCAAAAAACTGTGGTACATTTACACAATGGAATACTATGCCCCAGAAAGAAAGAGCTACTACCCTTCGCGGCAGCATGGATGGAACTGGAGAGCATTGTGCTAAGTGAAATAAGCCAGGCGGTGAAAGATAGATACCACTTGATTTCACCTGTATGTGGAACCTAATCAACAAAATAAACAAGCAATAAAAATATAACCAGCAACACTGAAATTAAAAGAAACTGACAGTAACCTGAGGAGAGGTAGAAGGGGGTAATGGGTGAAAAGAAGGGGAAGGGCTTTCAAGAAACATACATAAAGGGCCCACCGACAAAGCCAAATGGGGGAAGGATTGGGGATGGGAGGTGGGCACGGGTGGGTTGCTGAAAGTGGTGGCAGGAAAATGATGCAAAACAAAACAAAACAAAACAAAACAAAAATAGGGGGAGGTTAAGATTAGGACAGGAAATTGAGAAGCCAAAGAACTGATATGTACAACCAACAGACATGAACTATGAGGTGGGATGATGGGATGGGGTGCAGGGCAGAGGGTATGAAGGGGAGAAAAAAATGGGAAAACTGTAATAGCATAATCAACAAAATACAATTTCTGTGTAAATGTGTAATTTGCAAACAAACAAAAAAAATTCAAACTTTTATTTCAGTTTCATGAAAAATTTCAAATTTCAATTGTATTTCTAACACGAAGAAAAATGATTTAAATTCCTATTTAAATGTCTCCTTCCCCTAAAATCTCACACTAGAATTTTTTCACTTATCATAGTTACCCGACCGCCACCTGGTTTCCCTTCTACTCTGCCTGTAGGTGCCAGTTGAAGATCACGCACATGTCTCCTGACTCCTCACACCCCACTGAGTTCCAGTGCCCATAAGCTGCTGCCTCTACCCCACAAATCAGGATGGTCTCCAGAAGAGAGAAGCAGGTCCTCCTACTATGGAGAAGTAAAGAATATAAACAATAACATGAAAGCATCTTAGAGTTATGTCTCTGTCTCCCATCCCCAACTTTTCTCAAAGGGTTAACTGCTTCCTAGAAGTATAGCAAATAATTTCTCAGTATCATTGATCTTAATGTAAATTAGGTTCTGTTCTGTGAAGTCAGTTGTATTCCACAGTTGTCCTTTTTTGTAGCAGTATAAATGTTTTAATTGTTTAGCTTTTTAATCATTTGTAAATATCTATTAGAACAGCTCCCCCCATTTTTATTAACAATTATTTTTGTACATTTATTATTCTTGAAAAAAGAAACATTTTATTTATAAAATGATCTTACTGATAGTTAGACTAAATCAACACCAAACCTTAAGTATTTGGTTTGGGAAACTGACACAGGTTGTCCCGTTTGAGAACAGGTTATCTTTATTTTTAAATCTTTTTTCTGTCCTTTAGACAACTTTTGTTCTGTAGATTGCATACATGGCTAGTAGAGTCTATTACTTTTTTTATTTTGTATATTTATTGGTCTTCTAAATAGATTTTTTTCTGGAACAGACTAAATGACTTAGTCTTCTGGAGACAAGTGACACTACCTCATATCTGCTCATTGGCTGGAGGGGAGAGCATTAAATAGTTTAACTTAAACACAACTTCTGTGAATCCTCCCTCCCCCTTTTTAAGCAACATTCCATATTTGGTTACCTCCTGGACTAGTAACCACTTCCTTTAGCCAAGTCAACCTCTCTTTCTCCAAGAGCCAGGGACATGATAAAAAATTGTCCTTTGTGGTCACTTAGTCATTGCTCCTCTTGTCCTCAGGGTTAGAGCTGCTAGTTTTATGTGTTCACTCCCAACTAAAGCTGTTCTTACCAACATAAAAGGAAGTTCACACTTCTCACCGTAAGTTTTGATTCACAAAGTATTTTAGGCTGATCTACAATAATTTTTCACAAGTATGAGGAATGTATAATTTTGAAGGAATAACAATATAAAAGTACAGGATGGAGTACCTAGATTCACATATAACTTTCAGCAAAGTAGCCTCTTTATATGGTGCTTTCAAAATAATCAAAATCAATTTGATTGATGTAGACTCAGGAGGCAATATGTCTATGAAGGGCAAGCCTCATGTCTGAGGAAGAGAAGTCGGTGAAAACTGCTTTTCCCTGAAAGATAGGGTGAGGAGGGGCCAGGGAGGATTGATATGGTCTGAATTCTAGACACATAGCCCCACTGTTAATTGGGCATCATTAGCTCAAATGTTTGCATAAGATCCTGTCTTATATCTCTGACAATACTAGAGACAAAAAATAAATAAATATCATTTCATGTGAGTCTGGCCCATGATAAACCATTAAAATAGATATATTCTCATTTATTTCCCCCCCTGCACTTTTTTGTTTGTTTTAAAATTCAGCTTAAATAGATAACACACATTCATGACAAAAATATTCAGCACAGAGCTGTATTACAATGGAAAGCTTTTCTGTCCCTCAACCCAAACCTGCACTATCAAATACGCCTCTGTGGAGGTAACCACTGTTAGTGCTTCTGGTTATCCTTCCATAAATATTCTAAACGCAGAGAAGCAAAAACCCATCTCTGCTTATCACCTGAATAGCTCTCTATTATTAACACAAATCATGGTATGCCATACGCTTTCCCTTTTCCAATTAATCATATATCTTAGAGGTGTTTTCATATCTGAACATAAATATCTGCTCATTTTGAAAATAGCTACTTGGTATTCTGGTAGCAATAGACACAGATAGTTTTCTATCTTTGCTCTTACTGGTACAACAAATAGCCTTATGCATATATTACTTTCTACACATTCAAGATACATCAAAATAAATTGTTAGAGATGGAATTGCTAGATCAAAGACTGTACCTTTGTAATTTTTATTGAAAATGACAAATTTCCCTCCCTAGAAATTTTACCAATTTACAACACACCATCAATGTATGAGAGTGTATTATCACATTTCTTGAGTTGCTTCCCATGTTATAAATGAGAAATGATATGTCCCCACATTTTTTTCTCCTTATATTAATTAGAGCAGGGCAAACTGCTATAATAAACAGACCCCAAAATGCATGGTAATTCAAATACTGTAGAAGTTTATATCTCACTAATGTAACAACAGGCAGGTGGTGATCATTAGGGAGTAAATCCCTTTCGGTGGTAATTCAGGACCTGGGCTCCCATACGTCATCATGATCTCTCTCATTTTTTTTCTTTGTAAATATTAATACACTTCCATTTTTCCTCAAGTAGAGAGGTCAAGAAGAGTGGCCAATTGTGATTTCCTAGCAGACGAAGACATGGAGGTTAGTGAACTTTGCTACAGTGCCCATTGCTGTGATTGGTCTTTGTGACTAATATTCTCTACCAACCCAAAGTGTGTAGCTACTCCTCAGGCCACCCCTCCCTACATTGAAAGGGGGTGACCAAGTCATTGAGAGCCATCACTAAGTGATGCTTTACTAGATCAGCAGTCAATTTCCAAATAATGTCACTGTGTAATCCAATCCTCTAGGGAACTAAGCCAGAATTCCCTCCCCCTTAATCAGTTAAACAGAATTCTATGATGACAAAGATGTAGTAGGTTCACGGAGAGGTGTTGCTGCAGTGGAAGTAGGTTAAGAAATGGGAGTTTAGACTTACTATTCATGTAATTTACTAATATAATTTGGACCTGTTCAAGTCTGGCCTCAAATGTAC
Source organism: Mormoops blainvillei (assembly GCA_004026545.1). NCBI lineage: Eukaryota > Metazoa > Chordata > Mammalia > Chiroptera > Mormoopidae > Mormoops > Mormoops blainvillei. Next base: position 103,383 of record PVJD01002719.1, on the reverse strand, counting down.
CACTCTAATGGATTGTGGTTGTATGTGCCCAAACTATAACTTCATGAATCCTACAACATCCAGCAACAAGTCACATAGTCACCTAGTGTGCTAAGTGGCTGTCAGAAAGAAGTTGCATATTCAGTCTTTAGAACATGAATTCATGAAAAGTTACTGTTAGAGAAGTTATCCTGTGGTCCTATTTTGGAACATGTGGTGTAATAGAAATTCTCCGAAGAGTTTTAGTTGTGACTTTCACTTCAGGCTATGATAGAAGAATTGGCAACAGACATGCCTACTAATGTGAAAAACTAGAAAACAGGAAAAATGTATAGGGTAACCATTTTCAGACACTGAGGAATAGGTCCCACAGGACTGTAATTCCTCAGAAAGAGACACAAGCAAAAGGAACCCAATGATCGTTCTGGATTTCTGCCTGAATGGCCTCTTTGAAAGAAGAGGAGGTCACAAGCAGAGCAGGGTGAACTTGCTGAGTAGAAATGAAAGTGATTCGAGTTTCAGAAGGCTAAGGAGGATGGAATTTGAAGGGTAGAGTCTCCGAGAAGGAAGGTTCAGGAAATCTACAGAGCGTCCCTTTGAGTCTGTCATTTAATATGACGCTGAAATGCATAGAGTGGAACTACGGGCCTAGAAGAGAGTGGTCCAGTAGCTGTTATCTGAAGAGTTCCTAGAGGACACACACTAGAGAAATTTGAGTTTTAATCAGCCAGAGTGTAGAGTTCCTTCGAATACCTGGCATGCAGTGGTGACCAATATCATGCTTTAGCAGCGGAGCAAGAAGAGCCTCAGGCTAGTACTACTCCAGCCCATAATAAAGCTTAAAGAGAAACCTTGAAAGAGTCGAGATGATCTGCAAGTAAATTAACTCCCTGTTATAATAAAATTAATATTCTTTAAAGATACATAATAAAATCAAACACTTAACAAAATAAAATCCGCAATGTTTGACTTCTGATGAAAATTACCAGACATACCAAGAAAGAGAACAATAACGAACTATAATGAGAAGAAAAAGAAGTCAGTGGAAGAAAAAACAGAAAGAAGAAAATGTACGGAATTAGCAGACAAGAGTGTTAAAACACCTATGACAAATATGCTCAAGGGTTTATAGAAGAAAAGGCATGATGAATAGAAAAATAGAAGATAAAAAACAATAAAAGACACACCTAGAAATGCAAGCACGGTATCTGAAATAAAAAACTCTCTGGATCGATCCATCTCCACTATCTTCTCTCAGTAACAAAAGCCTTAATCTGCAACGGGAAACACATCAGAATCATAGCCTGAGGATACTGGTGGAGGAGATCGAGGGGGAGGAGAGCGAAGGGGAAGAAGCCCTGCCCATGGCCTTGTGAAGGCCATAGTGATAAGACCCAAGTCCACAGTGCCTGCCTATGACTTAACATGAGAGAATGACACCATCCCCCCACCATCCTTACAAACACTGATTAAAAACAATGAATGAAAGTGGGATGTCGCTGGAAGAGCTTCAAGAGACAGATTTTCCGAGGCACAAAGACACAAGATTAGGTGCGGAGACAAACACAAGGTATCACTAGAGGAATCGGAAACCACTATATCACTCACGGTGACTGTAGTAACACCGAACCTCACACCTAGTTCAACGAATGACTATATCATTAAAAATTCCCATAATAAAGGCCTAGAGGAAGGCCGTGCTCATCTCCAAGAATAAAAAATTGCCTCAGTACCTTTTGTCTTACGCAACTTGTCTGGCTTTCCAACAAAAATATTATAAAACATACCAAAAGGTAAGAAAAAAAATACAATCAGAAGAGACCAAGAAATCATCAGAACCAGACTCAGCTATGATGTGGTTGTTGGAACAATAAAAAAAGATAATGCTTAACACGTTCAAGTCGATAATGAAGAAGGTAGATCACATGCAAGATAAGATAGGTAATTTCAGCAGAGAAGTGAAAACTATAAGAAAGAATTAAATGGAAATGCTAGAAATAAAAAACAAACAAAAACAAAGAATTCAGGTTCATTAGCAAGCTTGGCACCAGGGAAAAATTAATAAATTTTAAATAGATCAGTAGATATTACCCAGAGGGAATCACACAGAGAAAAAAAAGATAAAGAAAAAAGGCTTTTAAAGTGAAAACAATGTAACACTTTTTGGGCAAACATGTTATCCATTCCATATGGTTCTGCAGCTCTTGGATACTCTATTCTGTTCCCTACCCTCCCACTGTTGTGTTTTTTTTCTCTCTCTCTCTCTCTTTGTATTTCACTTTGGGCAATTTCTGTTAGGAGTCATTGAATTAAATTTCTAAAAAATGACTTTTCATTGAGATTTACTTTAAAAAAACTGTGTATTTTAAGAAAATTATAGATTCACAGGGAGTCACCCAGATAGTACAGAGGGGTCTCGTGTATCCTTTGCTTGGTTTTCCCACATTGTTTTATCTTATTTAATTATAGTACGATATCAAACCAAGAATTTGATGTTGGTACAGTGTGTGTGTATTCAGTTCTATGTCATTTTATCACATGTAGATTTTGTAACCTCCACTGCAATCAAGATGCTGAACTATTCCATACAACAAAGGTCTTCCTTCTGCCATTCCTCTAGAGTCGCTCCCATCTTTCTCCTAGCTTCCCAACCCCTGGGAACCATTAATTCAAAGGGAATAAAAATATACTGAATGAGACCTGGCTAGCATGCCTCAGTGGATTGAGTGCCAGCCTGTGAATGAAGGGTTGCGGGTTCAATTCCCAGTCTAGGGGACATGCCTGGATTGCAGGCCAAGTGCCCAAAAGCGGGTGCATGAGAGGCATCACCATCCGTTGATGTTTCTCTCCCTCTCTTTCTCCCTCCCTTCCCCTCTCTAAAAATAAATAAATAAAATCTTTTTAAAAATTAAATTAAATTTTAAAAATACATTGGATGAGAGATGAGGCAAGATAGCGGTGGGGTAGGAGAATCTTTCTTGTACCTCCTCCCAGAATCAAACTAGAACTAAAACCGAAGAGGAGCATCGCCACCAAGAATTACCAACCAGACTCTCTGAAGAGACTTTTAACTAAGGATGGGCAGAAACCACCTCAAGGCCGGCAGGAAGGGCAAGGTCGGGAAAGGGGCCGCCCCACTTCAACAGGGGGCAGGCTGAGGACTGAGGGACAGCACAGCTGTGGGGGCGTCCCACTGAGAGGAGTGAAGCCTGGACCCCAGACCAGGCTTCCAAGCACAGAGTGCCAGAGCCAGGATCAGCGGCCCATATAGCATCCAGCAGTGAAACGGAGCGGTTTCTGTCTGCCAGGGAGGGAGGAGCCCCCTGGAGAGACAATGGAGCCCTCTGGAGGAAAAGCGACTTTTTAAAACAGGGGTCAAAGCGCAGGTGTTTTTTTTGCAGGCTTTCATCTTGGGCTTCGGCAAAGGGAGGGTGGTGCAAACTAAAGTCACCTCAGGAGATTCTGGAGTGAGAGGCATTGGGGAAAGATGTGGGGGAGCAGCTGCTGGGACCCCTGTGCCAGGTCACCCCTGAAATCGCAACAGCTGTTTTTCTTGAGAAGAGCAAGGCACTCCCAGGGGAATCAGACTGAGGAGAAACAATTACTCCATCCTGTGGGATACCACTCGCCCCCACCTCTGGATTCTTGCTAGTCCCACCCTCTGAACTTCTACTAGTCCCACCCTGCACCTTTATTTTCTACCTGCACCCCCCTGCTCCACACTGCACCTTAACCCCTGCTGAGGAGACAGCAACATAGTCAGACTCAGGGCGTGTCAGAGATTGCCTCTGAGGCACAGCCATTTCCAAAAACTTTCCAAGGACATGGACTGGTGCTTCCTCCTTACAAGAGAGCAGATAGAAACATTCACCTGGTTTCTGACAGACCCAAACTCTGGGCTCCAGAGAGCTTCTTGCCCACTAGGGGCTCCATGCTGCTGAGTTCAGGGAAACAATCTGGTACAGACTCGCAGGTTATTGTGTGCCTTGGGGGCAGGGGAACACACCTATAGTCTTTCCCAAAGTCTGAATGGCACATTCTGCCCATGGGAGATCCAAGGACCCCATCCCCCTGATTCTGCCAGAAGCCATTTCAGAAACAGTCAGATCAGCAACTAAGACTGACAGTGGGCTGGCAAGCAGAGACAGGAGGAGGCAGATCCTGGGGTGCCTTGCGACGATCGCTGACCCACCTCTGGGGCCTGTGATGGTAAAAGCCAGCCTTGCAGTGCAGCTTGGCCCCTCCTGTGTGCAGCTGAGCTTGGTGGAGGCAGCCACAAACTATGGATCCCTTGTACTGTCAAACAGGCTGCTGAGGGCCAAATATGGACAGCATCTGACATAGGCTTACACCAGCTTCAGGCAACATCAGAGCTGTATCCAAAGGGAGATCGTAGCAGGAAGGCACTAAACTCTGCTGAGGCAAATTCCACTTGGTTATTTTTCATTATTTTAAAAATTATTTTTAAAAATTTATTGTTGTTCAGTTAGAGCTGTTCCACCTTTTACCGCCTTGTTCACTCCAGCCCTGTCCCCTGCCCCACTTCCACAGTCAATCCAAATAAAAGAAAAGAAAAAATAATTAATTTTTATTTTTTATTTTTATAGCCTTTTTAGTATTATTTTTTCATTTTCTTCTATTTTTTATTCTTTTCCTCTAGTTTTTCTTCCATAGCTCTTATTTTACTCTTTTCTTTTCTTACTCTATATTTTTCTTTTTTTCCTTCTCTTATTTTCTTTCCTTCTCTTTCTTTGATCTTTTTTTGCCATTTTCCTCTTTCTATTCCTTATTCTTATTGTTTCTCCTCTTTCTCTCCTCTCATAAATATTTTCCTCTCCTTTGAGCTCCTTGTGTTTTATCCTTTGTTATTCTATTTCTCTTTTCTCTTCTTCTTTGCTCCATTGTTGTTAATTTTGCTGTTGTTGAGTTTTTTGGTTTATTTTGTTTGTTTTTTATGTTGTTATTTTTTCCGTCAGCACACGTACAACAGCTTGCAAGATGTAGCTGGAGTTGAGGCTCTCAGCCAGCCAGAATGGAGATTCTACCAACAAACTGGCCAACAATTGAAATCCAGTTACAGGAGAGAACCACATAATCCATACAAGGAACATTCCAAGAGCACCCAGCTCACGAGATCAAGGAGACTGAACCATTGGGTCCCATGGGACTCCTATCACACATGACCATCCCATGAAGACTGGTAGTCAAGGCAGATCTATCTAATACATAGAAGCAAACACAAACAGATAGCTAAAAAGGGGAGACAAAGAAACAACCCCTGAATGAAAAAAAGGAGGAATCCCCAGAAAAAGAGCTAAATGAAATTGAGGCAAGCAATTTATCATAGAGTTAAAAGTAATGGTTATAAGGATACTCAAGGAACTTAGTGAGAACTATAAGGAAATTAGTGGGACCTACATCAGCATGAAAAAGACACAGAAACTATGAATAAATACTAGTTGGAAATGAAGAATACAGTATCTGAAATGAAGAATACACTAAAAGGAATTAAAAGCAGGCTAGATGAAGCAGAGGATTCAATCAGGATTTGGAAGACAAGGTAGAAAAAAACCAAGTCAGAGCAAGAAAAAGAAAAAAGACTTAAAAATAATGAGGCTAGTTTAAGAGAACTTTGGGACAACATGAAACATAACAATATTCGTATGATACAGGTACCAGAAGGAAAAGAAAGAGAACAAAGGGATAGAAAACATGTTTGAAGAAATGACTGAAAACTTCCCTAACCTGTAAAAGAAAAAAAAATCACACAAGTTCAGGAAGCAGAGAGGGCCCTAATAAAGATGATCCCAAAGAGACCCACACCAAGGCACATCATAATTAAAATGGCAAAGTTTAAGGACAAAGAATTTTAAAGACAATAAGAGAAACAATTAGTTACCTACAAGGAGCCCCCCATAAGGCTGTCACTTGATTTCTTAACAGAAACACTTCAGACCGAAAGGAATTGTTATGAAGTATTCAAAGTAATGAAAAGCAAGGACTTGCAACCAAGACTACTCTATCAAGCAAGGATATAATTAAAAATTGAAGGTGGAATAAAGAACTCCTCAGACCAAAAAAAAAAAAAAAAAAAAAAAAAGAGGCTAAAGGACTTCATTAATACCAAAACAGCATTGCAAAAGATGTTAAGGGGACTGTCCTAAGAAGAAATAGAGAGAGAGGAACATAGGTATAATGAAAAATGGCAATGAATAAGTACCTTTCAATAATAACCTTAAATATAAATGGATTAAATGCTCCAATCAAAAGACATAGCGGAGTTGAATGGATAAGAAAACATGACTTGTCTTGTAGACAACATATTTGCTGTCTACAAGAGACCCACCTCAGAACAACAGGTTTATATAGGTTGAAAGTGAAGGGATGGAAAAAAATATTCCATGCAAATGGAGATGCAAAAATAGCTGGGGTAGCAATACTTCTATTTTCACTGCCCTTGAAAACATATGCAATATAATCTTACATAGTGAGAATGATTTTTAATTCTTATAATAACTATGCAAAAAATTTGTTTAATTGCATTATAATAAGGAAAGTGAGACTTGAGGTGTTTATTGGCCCTAAAATATGAGTTGAAGAAGCTTGCATTTAACCATAATGTGACAACAATGCATATATTTTTGGTCCACACCATTAGGAATATCTTTTTTAAACTTTATTTTTTTATTGTTTACAATATTACAGTTGACCCCATTTATTTCCCCTTCCCCACCTCCACCAAGCCCTCATGCGACCTTCCTTCACACCGTCATCACACTGTTTACTATGTCTGTCTATATGTTGTTTGGCTAATCCCTTCATCTTCTTTCATCCAGTCCCCACTCTCACCTCCCCTCTGACAGCTGTCAATCTGTTCCATGAAAATGTGCTTCTGTTTCTATTTTGTTTGTTAGTTTATTTTGTTCATTAGATTTCAAATATGAATGAAATCATAGGGTGCTTGTCTTTCTCTGACTAGCTTATTTCATTTAGCATTATGGTCTCCAGGTCCATTCATAGTGTTACAAATGATAAATAGTATACGGCAGTTAAAAAAAAAAAGATCTTTTTTTAACTGCCACATAGTATTCCATTGTGTAAATGTACCACAGCTTTTTTATCCACTCATCTACTGATCGACACTTGGGCTGTTTCCAGATCTTGGCTATTGTAATAACGCTGCTACAAACATAAGGATACCTATATTCTTTTGTATTGGTGTTTCGGGATTCTTAGGATACATTTCCAGAAATGGTATTGTTGGGCCAAAAAGACAGTTTCATTTTTAATTTTCTGAGGAAAGTCTATACTGTTTTCCACAGTGGCTGCCCCAGTCTGCATTCTATCAACTAGAGTTCCCCTTTTTCCATATCCTCACCAAAACTTTTTGTTGCCGATTTATTGATTGTAGCCATGTGGCAGGTGTGAGGTGTTAACTCATTTTGTTTTAATTTGTATCTCTCTGATAATTAGTGACATTGAGTATTTTTTTCATATTTATTGGCTACCTGTATGTCCTCTTTGGGGAAGTGTCTGTTCATGTCCCTTGCCCATTTTTTGGCTGGACTGTTTGTCTTCCTGATGTTGAGTTGTGTAAGTTCTTACATATTTTGGAAATAAACTTCTTATCAGATGTGTCATTGTCAAATATGTTCTCCCATATAGTGGATTTTCTTTTAATTTGTTGATGGTTTCTTTAACTGTGCACAAGCTTTTTGGTTTGATGTAGTCTCATTTATTTATTTTTCCCTTTGTTTTCTTTGCCTTAAGGGATATATCAACAAAAATATTTCTATGAGAGATGTCTGAGATTTTTCTGCCTCTGTGTTCTTCTAGGATTTTTATGGTTTTGTGACTTACAATTAATTATTTTATCCATTTTGATTTTATTTTTGTGTATGGTGTAAGAAGTGGTCTAGTTTCATTTTTTTTGCATGTATCTGTTCAATTTTCCCAACACCATTTATTAAAGAGACTGTCTTTACTACATTGTATGCTCTTGCATCCTTTGCCAAATATTAATTGACTGTAAAGGCATGGGTTTATTTCTGGGTTCTCTGTTCTATTCCATTGATGTATGTGTCTCTTCTTATGTCAGTATCAGACTGTTTTGATTATTGTGACCTTACCATAGAGTTTGAATCAGGTATTGTAATCCCTCCAACTTTGTTCTTCTTTCTCAAGATTGCTGAGGTTATTTGGGGTCTTTCTTGGTTCCATATACATTCTTGGAATATTTGTTCTAGATCTGCAAAATATGCCATTCCTGTTTAATAGGAATTGTGTTGATCTATAGATTGCTTTGGTAGTATGGACATTTGAATGATGTAAATTCTTCCAATCCATGAACACAGTATATGCTTCCACTTATTTGTATATTTCTCAGTTTCTTTTTCAATGTCCTATAGTTTCCTGAGTACAGTTCTATTACGTCCTCGGTTAAATTTATTCCAAGGTAGCTTATTTATTTATTTATTTTTGTTGGAATAGTAAATGGGATTTTTTTAGTTTCTCTTTCTGATGGTTCATTATTTGTGTATGAAAATGCCATCAATTCCTGAGTATTGATTTTGTACCCTCCATTTTGCTGAATTCATTTATTGGATCTAGTAGTTTTTTGGTGGAGTCTATAGGGTTTTCTATGTACGGTATCATGTCTTCTGCGAATAATGACAGTCTCACTGCCTGCTTTCCAATTTGGATGCCTTTCTTTCCTTCTTTTTGTCTGACTGCTCTTGCTAGGACTTCCAGTACTATGTTGAATAAGAGTGATTAAAGCGGACATCCCTCTCATGCACCTGATCTTAGTTTTGGTTTTGCCCATTGAGTATGACGTGAGCTGTAGGTTTTTCATATATGGCCTTATTATGTTGCAGTTGGATCCCTTTGTTCCCACCTTACTAAGAGCTATTACCATGAATGGGGGCTGGATTTTATCAAATGCCTTCTCTGCATCTATTGATGTGATCATGTGATTTTTGTCTTCCATTTTGTTTATGTGACATATCACATATATTGACTTGCAAATACTGTACCCGCCCTGCATCCCTGGGATGAAACCCACTTGATCATGATGTATGATCTTGATGTATTGCTGGATCCAGTTTGCTAATATTTTGTTGAGGATTTAGCATCTATGTTCATCAGGGATATTGGGCATTAATTTTCTTTTGTTGTTGTATCTTTATCTGGTTTTGAAATTAGGACAATGCTGTCTTTGTAAAAAAAAACTTCGAAGTCTTTCATCTTCTTGAATTTTTTGTAATAGTCTGAGAAAGATAGGTGTTAGGCGTTCTTTGAATGTTTGGTAAAATTCTCCTATGAAGCCCTCTGGTCCAGGACTTTGGCTTGCTTCTATTTCACTAGTTATTATCTGTCTATTCAGCTTTGTTGAATCTTCCTGATTTATATATATATACACACACACATATATATATATATATGCCATTTATTTCTATCTGATCTGTATTATTTCCTTTCTTCTACTTTGGGCTTTTGTTATTGTTCTTTTTCTAATTCTTTTGGGTGTAAGGTTAGTTGTTTATTTGAGATCTTTCTTGTTTCTTGAGGTAGTCCTGTAATGCCATGACATTCCCTCTCAGGACTGCTTTCTCCATGTCCCAAAGATTTTGGGTTCTTGTGTGTTTATTCATTTGTTTCCAGGTAATTTTTGATTTCTTCCTTGATCTCATGATAACGCATTCATCTTTTAATAACATGCTATTAAGACTTCATGCATTGAATGTTTTTAAAAAATTTTAATTGAAGTTGATTTCCAGTTTCATGCTGTTATAATTAGAGAAAATGCTTGATATAACTTCAATCTTCTTGAATTTATTAAGACTTATTTTGTGCCATAACATGTGGTCTGTCTTTGAGAATGTTCCAAGTGCACTTGTGAAGAATATATATTTTGTTGCTTTGGGTTGAAATGTTTTGTAAATTCCATTTAAATCCATTTGATAGAGTGTGTCATTTAAGGTCCCTGTTTCCTTGTTGATTTTTTGTCTGGAAGATCTATCCATTGATGACAGTGGGTTGTTAAAATCCTGACTGTTTTACTGCCAATCTCTTACTTACATTCTACCAACATTTAAAAATATATATTTAGGTGTTCCTATATTGGGTGCATGCATGTCTACAAGGATTATATCCTCTTGATGGATCAGTCCCTTTAGTATTGCGTGGTGACCTTCTTTGTCTGCTGTTATGGCCTTTGCTTTGAAGTCTGTTTTGTCAGGTATAAATATTGTTACCCAAGCTTTTTTGTTTGTTTTGTTTTATTTTATTTTCCTTTGCATGGAATATATTCTTCCATCCCTTCACTTTCACCCTATGTGAATATTTTTCCTGAGTTGGGTATTTTGCAGAAAATTTATATAAGGACCATGTTTTCTTATCCATTCTGTTACCCTATGTCTTTTGATTGGAACATTTAATCCATTTACAATTAAGGTTATTATTGATAAGGTTACCATTTTTCTTTATACCTATGTTTCCCTCTCTCTACTTTCTTTTCTTTTTAAAAGGGTGCCCTTAATGTTTCTCACAATACTGGGTTGGTGATAATGAACCCCTTTAGCTTGTGTGTGTGTGTGTGTGTGTGTGTGTGTATGTGTGTGTGTAGCTCTTTATTTTACCTTCAATTTTAAATGATAGCCTTGCCGGTTAGAGTTTTCTTGGTTTTATGTCCTTGATTTTCATCACTTTGAATACTTCATACTGATCCCTTTTGGCCTGAGGTGTTTCTGTTGAGAAATCAGCTGACAGCCTTATGAGAACTCCCTTGTAATAACTAACCATCTCTCTCTTGCTGCCTTTAAGATTTTCTCTTTGCCTTTAACCTTTGCCATTATAATTATAATGTGTCTTGGTGTGGGCTCATCTTGATTGTGACTTTCTGTGCTTCCTGAACTTGTGTAACTTTTTCCTTCACCAGGTTAGAGAAGTTTTCAGCCGTTATTTCATCAAACATATTCTCTATCCCTTGCTCATGCTCTTCTCCTTCTGGTATCCCTAGGGTGTGGATGTTGTTACACTTGATGTTGTCCCAGAGGTCCCTTAGTCTTTCCTTATTTCTCTAATTACAGGTATCTTTTTTCTTTCATTTTCTCCTTGGGTGGGTACTGTTATCTTGTCCTTTAATTTGCTAATTCCATCCCCTGCTTCATCTAACCTGCTGTTGATCTTTCTAGTGCATTCTTCATTTCAGATATTGTATTCTTCATTTCTGACTTTTTTTAATGGTTTCTATGTCCTTTTTAATGCTTAATATTTCTTTGTGTAAAGTCTCACTGAGATCATCCCTTCTTCCCTAAGGTCCTCGAGCATTCTTATAACCATTATTTAAAACTCTGCATCTGGTATTTTGGTTGCTTCCACTTCACCTATTTTAATTTTTTTTCTGGGAGTTTCTCTTGTTCTTTTGTTTGGGTCATTTTTCTTTGACTCCTCATTTGGTCTCTGTGTTTAGGTAAATCTTCTATGTCTCCCAAACTTGTTTTGATGGTTTTATGATGAAGGCATCTTGTTTGGCTCAGTGGCACAATCTTCCAGATCACCTGAACACACAACACTCCATGGGTGTTTCTTGTGAGTTATGTTCATCCCTTGTTGTAGTTGAGTCTTAAGTGCTTTTGTCCCTTTCATGGGTTGAGTTAACCCTTCTGTCTGGGAGGCTGTAAGGACAGGCTTCAACCACCACATGTGAGATGCTGTGCAGGGGTGGCTGTTGAGGTGGCATCCTTCTCAGTAGGGTCTAGTGCCTGCAGGGACCCCACTTTGGGTGTACTCATTGTGTGGCTAGTTGGGTCTGGTGTGGTCTGAAGCCCACCACTGGTTGTTGGCTCTGTGCCCACTGGGGTAGGGTTCAGGTACAGGTTGCTATCAGGTGTTGCATGTAACCAGTCTTGGGCTACCTGTCTGTAGCTACCATGCAGTTCACTCTTTCTGTGTCTATAGAAACTGCATGTATATGTGTGTGAGGTGCCAATTTGTGTAAAAGACTCACCTTCTTCCTGCTTAGAGCTGGGGCAGTTCTGTAAATGGACCAAGGCTACCTGAGATCTGTCTCCACTTTTCAACTACTTTGCCTACCCTGAGGTAATCTGGTCTTCCTCCTGAGCCTTTTGATAATAGACTGTGGGATGAGCCCAGGCTAGCAAAGATAGGGCTAGTGGGTCCCTTCCTAGGGGTCACACAGTCAGCTGAGCACTTGATGAGGGGGAAGGTAGCCCCTGCTTCAAGGCCAAACCCCTTAATTTCTGCTAGCATTTCCAAATCTAGTTTTCCCTGGGGGGCTTGCTGCAGATTCAAGTTGGGTACAGCCAACTGTCCACTTTGCAGGAGCAGGCTCAGCCACCCTGGGCTCAAGAGGATAGATCAAAAGGGTCTTTCGTTGGGGATGATGTCAGCCCAGGCTGCAGGAGGAGGCTAAGTTAGCAGAAACTCTCCCAGACACTAGTCTCCAAGGGTGTCACACTATGAAAGTCCCAGTTCTGAGCTGTTGTTCCTACCCACCTCCTACCCCAGCCCCACCACAGAATTGCACCCGGGGTTGGGAGCAGTAGGGAGTATTCGGGATTTGGCAGGGCTGATCTAAACGGTTTCCTGGTGGGGGTGCCCGCAAACCCATAGGAGTGGGGCAGGCAATTCTTCTTTTTCCCATGGTAGCATGGGCTGAACTAAGAGGGGAGATTGGATTTGCCTTCCCACAGTGAAGCCATGTAACTCACACTCGCCTATTTGGTTCCTGGACAGGAGCCTCCCCAGGAAACACAGTCTGAAAACCTCAGCTCGGTGTTCTCCCCTGTTCACTGCCCAACCAAGCAGGACAGAGTTAAAAATCTCAGCCCTGTGCCACACTCTGATGCTCTTGTGTGGCTGGTCTGAGCAGGGCAGGGCCAAAAGTTGCCGCTCTGCAGTGGCTCCTAACCCAGCAGGTCAGGGCCCAATGTTCCATCTTGGCGTGGTGCCCCTGTGCCTCCGAACTCAGCAGCAGGAGTGGCTCCAGGTGGAGGGAAGGGTGCTTGCTGTGCACCCGAGGTAGGGGTAAGTGGTCCTCTTTCCTAAGCCACACAGTTAAGTCACTCTCTGGGTCTCCACCTAAATAGAAAATAGAGGGCCCCTAAAGTCACTGCTGGGTGTAGCCAGCAGACCCCTCCACAGGACCTGAGTATGGCAGCTTGACCTCTCCAGCAGTCGGGAGTCCAGACCATGAACTCCCCAGGTTGTTGCAGTAACAGTAGGACTCTACTCTGGGAGGTGCACTCTGAGTCTTTCTGGTGCGCTGACCACCCGCTGCGTCTCAGCTAGATGCTACACAGACTCCCCTTCCTAGGGATCCCTGCGTGACCCCATGCTCCGCTGCAGCTGTGATAGCTCTCTGGTTTCTCAGCTGCCACAGCACCTGCATGCAGGGGCTTTCCCCCTTCACATCTCAGCCCTTCTTACCAGTCTCTATGTAGCATCTTCTGTACTGTTTTGTTATAATATTTCATATCAACTAGCTTAAGGTTGGTTGCCTGGGTTGATTGCTTTGCAACGTAGCTGTTAATTTGGTTTGGGGTTGGGAGCAAGTGAACACAGCTTCCATGTACTTTCCATCTTGGAAATCTGGTATATTTTAAATATTTTCTTTGCTTATTTTTTCTGAACAGACCCTAATTCACTGAAAGTATATGCAATGAACAAGGGAAGTGTCAATTTTTGCCAGTGCCAAATGGTTCAGAGAACCATTCTAGGTTCAGTGTAGTTGCTGAATAGCAGATGAGGAAAGCTCTGAGAGAAGTCAGAGACCTTAGCTGTCTCCAAGCCAGATAATATCACTCTCAATGGTGGGACGTGGTCATATATCCAGAATTGCAATCTCATTCTGACTTCACATCCCTCTTCAAGTAAGATTATCGAAGGGGCTGGGACTAATGGTGGTTACAGTATAACGCCCACCTCAGTCCCAGGTCCCTCAGAATAGCTTAAGTTTTCATATATGAGAATATAAGTTCATCTTCCCCCAAATATTATTGCTGATGATGCTGTTGTGCATCAACCATGACGTGAGGTATGAGCTGAAGCAGGGATAAATATGTTTCATATAGTTGGATATTAGAACCTCTCTTTACTGGTAAGAACTCATAGAAGAAGGCGACCTTATGAAGATTCTGTGGAGAGATATTTAAGGTTTTTCTGAAGAAGAAGAAACATGGTAACCAGAGATCTAAAAGGAGGGAGAAGGATGGTTTCTGGAAATATCTCAGGAATCAGTAGGGAAACTGAAACAGAGATGAGAGGAAAAGAACCGGAGGTGAGCAGAAACAGCGACATGTGTAGGTGAGTGCTGAGTGACCCCACTGAGGCGGGGAGGGGATGAGGAGATGGACAGGAAGAAAAAACCTGATGAAATGGATTAGGAGATGAGGCTCAGCCACACAGTGAGTCCATGGCAGGCAGCCTGGATCCTCGTCATATTCCTCTTCTGTCTTTAAGGGCCATTTCTCTGCATGAAATCGATGTTTCCAGTTCCTACACCAGAGTCATGCACTTCTCATTTATTCCCAGATTTTGGAAATACCTTGCGTCATCTGATTTTCTATCTTCCTGCTAAATCTATTTCCATAGTCTTGGTCTTTTGCCTTCCAACATCCTCGGCACCATCTGAGCACAGCCCTTAAATGATAAGGAAAGGGTTCTCCACAATGCCCATGTCAACCAACCCCTGCAGACTGGTGTCTCACTCTTCTCTGAAAATGTGTTGTAACCAGGGATTCTGGGAAAAGAGATGATGGGTTTAGAAAGGCAGAGGATCCCCTGGGAAGCAGAAAGGGTCCATTGATCAGAGGGGCAAGAGTAAGGGTATAGGCAGAGTTGAAACATTCAGTTGTGATGTTCAGACTGTTCTTTGAGTGAGCAGTGATCCTCAGTTCTCCAAAGGGTCAAATTCTATGACCCTGCCACTATCAGCTGCTCCTACTTGATCCTCCTTTCCAGGTTCCATGCAGACCTGCTCATCTGAATCAAAATTGTAGGGCAACTGGCACAAAGGGTGGGTCATATGCCTGTGTAGTCAGTTACTGATCAAAGGCGGCAGAGCATGGAGAGCAGAGAGGAAGGGCAAGGCTACAGGAAGGGTCTGACACTGCATGCATCCCGATCAAATGGAACAGAGGCTTGCAAACACCTGGGTACAAAATCCCAATTTCCTTTCTTTTTCTCTTAGGTTCCTCAGGTGTCTGGGGTTTTCTATGGGGGATCTTATATTTGAGAAGTCTGGTCCAGAAACAAGAATTGGATAAAAATAACTTGTGGGTGGAGGTTTCTGCTCATTGTCAAGGATATGTCTTATAAATTAGCCCATGTACAGGTTTGCCGATTGATATACTGACCAGATTTAGTAAAGCTGGTAATTTACCAAAACTTTGCTTGAAGAACAGTTGAATCTATTTATTAATTGTCTAGTGAACATTACAAAAATGTCAGCATTTCAGATAGAAAAAAAATTTTAAAAAACCTAAATCTATATTTAAAAAACTTTTATAAGATTTTTGTTTTTATAAATGTTAGCAATTCACAGTCTCTTTTGTTAATTTCTCTGAAGGATCAGTTTATACCAAATTCATCCAAAACATATTTTTAACTAAAATTTGTGTTCTAATTTACATGCGAGGCATTTTAAACAACTTCTGAAATTGTAAATTAATTGTAACTGTCCAGTTTTTATTTTGCATTTCTCAGTGCGCTTGTTATAAAGCCGAATGGAATCCTGGGGCGCTTGTTGGCAGAAAGACGGAGTAGGGCCCTAGAGAACCAGAGAATTGGGGTCAGGGGGGAGCAAGAGGGCCCCAGAAACTTGGAGCTCTGTGGATCTCAGCCCTCTAATACGCTTCCAAATGTCCAGCTATGAGTTAACATCTCTTTAACAACTTTAGAGATATAAAAAAGGGACATGATTTGGGTACATTAATAATTGTAGTAAATTTAGAAAACTGCTCATTGGTAAACTGGTTTCTCAGCAAACTGGTTTTTGGTGGGTTGGGTTCCTCTAATTAACCTGGATCTTTTCTGAATCACATACAGTGGTCTACAGCCCCTTTCAAAAGTTCCCTCCACACTGCTTTCCAGGTGGTTTTATGAACAGAAAACCATGCCTTAGCACTTCTCTGCTTAAATTATCTCTATTTTCTTTTGTCATATTGGGAAGAAAAATTGGCGTATTTCAATGGCGCTGATGTTAAACCTTGCAAAGACCAGAATCCCACCCTCTAACCATATCAAACCACATGATGTGAGTGCCCCTACTCCACGCCCGTGTCCGCCCCTCGCACCCTCCCCGCCACCTGCAACACTTCCAGCCCCTAAGCCTTGCCAAACTTCCCTGTCAGCGCTCCAGTAAGTGTGTGTGGTGGCTTTTTTTGTTTGTTTTTCTTGCCTGGAAGGGCCCTTTATCGGCTGAGCCATCACCTCCTCTGAGAAGCGTACCTGGAAAATCTGTCTCAGCTCTGTCATGATATTTATATCATTGACTCCCTGTCCTCCTCATCTTGAAAAAATATTATTCATGAATTAATCCACAAATAATACTCATCTTCTAGTCCTATGTTGCCAACCCTTTGCAAGAAAAAAAATAACCGAACCAGTGGGCACCGTTATCAATTCATAATTTTGTGTCCCTGAACCTTCAACATTGTCTTTAGTCAGCATATATGCCATTCCCTTAGTGGCTGCTGTAATCTTTCCTCTGCACCCTCCCACCCCCCATCTATCACCCTTCCCATGTGTGAACTACTGGAAGGCAGAGTTCTTGTATTTTCATCTTTGAAACCAAGGACCTTACCTCTGCAGGGATATAAAAAATATTGCTAGGTGATAGTACCCACCATCTGGGACCTGTTGGGTTTTTGTGAAGGGGGAAAACTACTGGAAACAAGGCTGCATAGATGTGTCAGAGCTGGGATGCAGGGGATCCCTGATCATGGGGTAGGAAATGCAAAGTATTCAGCCTGTGTGGTCAGTGCGGGGCTTTAGGGATTTGGCAGTAGCTACAATGAGGAGTGGCCAGTCCCTCTTCCTCTAAATCTAAACAAGACGGGTGGAGAGGGGTCCTGGACTCTCTGCCTTAACAGCCCACATAGCTCACAAAGCTGCACTCGCTTTGTTCTTCTTTCATGAATTTGTGTTATGACTATTTTGCACTCAAGTTTCCATATTTGTGAGCCCACTGAAAGGAGGACCAAGTTCTGAGATCTGCAATTATAATGAAATGACACTTGTGTGCAGGGGCAGCCATGCCACTTCAGGGAGAGAAAAGGCAGGGGATTCATGATCAAACACACCTAATGTGACTCCCTGCTTTTCTCTCCGTATGAGGAGGTAAGAGGTAGGGATTCGAAATCATAGTAATTCCATCATGTGAACAGACATGGGAAATAGCAAGAAGACTTTGCTGTCTTTGTTAGAGATGTCAAAAAAAGATGAACTCACTACTATTACATTAGCACTAACGCATATGTAGTTCCCCACAGATCACAGAGAACTTTTACACATATGTCTGTGTCATGACAGTGCTCCTGTGAGGTGTATATTCTTTCCACAGATGAGGCAAAACTAAGTCATTCAGAGCTAAAATATTTTATCCGTGGTCACTTTGCTACTAATTTGACTCTTTTTTCAGATTATCTAAAATGTGATTTTAAAGGGATAATATTGTGTAAAAAGAAAGGACTGACTTTATATGAGTAGTCATGGAAAATTCATATAATTGGTTACCTAAGAGTTCATATGGGAACATATATGAGTAGCTATGTAGAGATTTAGAAAAATTCAGGGGTAAACTCTTGATAACTTCTTATTAAAAGGAAATAATATTCTGGGAGCAGTATTTCTAATTATATTACCACTGGCATTAAGGAGGCCACAGAGCCCTTTAAAATAAACGATGTTTCTTGATTCCTGAAGTGAATGCAGAATGGTGTCCTGGATGGCAATTCTGGTGACAAGGTATTATGTTCACGGTTAACCCACAGACCAAGCATAGATTCCAAGGGTTGCTGACCAGGAAAGATGACTTCTCCCTGACTTTCTACAACGAAGGAGCCACACCTTTAATCTTCTACACTGAGGAAACAGAGGATGTCCCCGGGGGGAGTCTCCCTGCTGTACCTTCACCCATATTAACGACTATTTCTTTTTCTCATTGTCCACCCACTTGCCCTCATCCAAAGTGCCCCGCCTCTGGGGCCCGCGGGTGCTTCAGGCGAGGTGCTGGGAACAGGGGTGTCTGTCTGATGCCTTCCCCTCAGGTTAGGCCAGCAGTGGCTGCCCTGAGGAATGCAGTCAGGATAGGGACAGTGCAGAGAATTCTGGAAATGTAGAGAACGCTGGCTGGGTCAGGGGAAGCAGCTGGCAGAAGGCTAAACCAGGGTCTCTCAGATGAGATTTCAGTCAATCAGAAAAAGGAGTGTAAGCTGACACTTTTGTTGCTAGTAGAGAAGTCTGTGTGAAGAGGCCTGTGAGGCTGGAAATACCCAGGCCTGACACTGCCTCCACTGCACAGCCCCAGAACAGAAGTGATGAATTTTCCTCTTAGGACAGTGGGGAGGGGGTGGACCAGAGGTCTCTGTTAATTCTGAGGGACCCCGAGGTGAGGGTTGAGGAAACTAAGCCACCTTCAAGTTCCTTCACTGACTATTCTTTCTTGTCCCCAAACCCTATTTCAGGTCTGAGTTGGATGTTCGTCCTTTATGCTTCCATCCTTATTCTAGAATTACGCTGACCTTGACACACCACTGCCGGAGGAAGCCCAGGGACAAATTCCCCAGGCTCAGGTGCTGTGGAATGATGCACCCAATGGAGAAAACTGGAACAACTCACTGATTCTATGTGTCACTAATGGGACTCCTTGTCTTGCTTCTTCCCTATTTTTCTTTTAACCTGGCACACTCATTATATTCTGCTTTTAGATCCTGTCCTCAATTTTAAAAAGAAGAACCTAAAATACAGGGAAGAGAGGGAGGAAGGGAGAAAAGAGAGGGAGATGCTTATTATCTTGTTTATTACTGTTTGCCAGGCATTATTTTAATTACTCTATAACCATTCAGTACTGCCCCTAGTCATGAGCAAGAGGAACCTGATAAATAAGACATTAAAACCCCCACATCAATAGCTCTGCCACATGGGGTTGAATACTTATGGTCTGACACAGTACAAGCTGTGACTCTGAACATCTGCTCCCTCAGTTAACACTGTTCAGGCCCCAGGAAATGCTTCTCCACATCTTTTGCTCTCTATTCTGGAAACTGAAGGTGACCGCGTCTGAATGTTGTGAATGTTGTGCATTGTGCTTTTGTTGATATCTGATGAACCTGTTTCATGGTTCAGGGAGGATTTGGGCAGCTGAAGAGATTCTAAGAGAAAAATCAGCTCCAATGTAGAACCCACCTCAGAGTTATGCCCCTTGGTAATTGAGGCAGCAGGGGTATTTATCATCTGATTCCCATCTTTCGTTATCCAAAAGACACTCTCAGGGCCATTAAACCCCTAGCCCTCGTGGCCTGCCTCAGTTGCGGGCTGAGAAAACCCTCATGCGGAGAGTTTAAGAACTTGCAATAGGCTGCATCAGGAACAAACAAACAAACAAACATACAAACAATGCCTTCCCACCCAAAAAAGAAAAGAAATCTAACTTTCAAATACTTTCATTCAAAGAATACAAATGCAATAAATTCTTTCACAACGAAGAATCACTTGCCAGCAGGGCTGGGTGTCATTTTTGTTTGTCATATTCCTAACAGTTACACATGACAGGAGAGAGGAACACTTTGTATATTAATCCGGTGATATTACTGATAAGTTTGTGTATAAGAAGATGTAGATGTAAAATGCATGAAACATGATCCACATTTTCCAAAAAGAAGCCCAAGGCAAAAAGAAGTTGAGCAGTAATTCACTGACTCTCATAAAGCACATTCGAGGTAGGCCTGCAGCCCCAAACCATTTCCTCTCAGAGCTTTGCTCTTCCCACCACAACTCAAGACTCCTGGAGTGTTTAAGATAAAAGAAGGGAACATCTCTGTGACAATAATTTTCTCTGCCCTGATATATGATCCCCACTTACTTTCCCCTACTAAAAATCTCAAGTGTAAGAACAATAGATGTTAATTAAATATCACACAGATGTCTACTTGAATCATTTTTCTCTTTTGGTTCTGTAAACCCTAAGGCATTCAATCTTCAGATCTTCTATAACAGAAAATCTTCAGTGCAGTTTGATGAAGACTCAGTTCCAGGCCTAGGGTAAAGA
This sequence comes from Mormoops blainvillei, assembly GCA_004026545.1. NCBI lineage: Eukaryota > Metazoa > Chordata > Mammalia > Chiroptera > Mormoopidae > Mormoops > Mormoops blainvillei. The sequence goes on along the minus strand of PVJD01002719.1, from coordinate 83,111 downwards.
ACCTTCATAAAAAACCATCTGCCCAGAGACAGATGAGGTCCTTCAGCTGCAGCGCTGATTGGTTCCTTTCCTGGGGACTCTCCAATCCTACCTCACATGGACACTTTTACAGGTTTTTATTCTCTGAAGCGTACCTCAGAGTCATCAGGTGGAGCTGTGTTCACTACTATTACTTCTTCCTTTGTTCTTAACTTCATCTGGGAAAATGGCTCTGTGGATCCCCAGAGGCCTTTGGACAGCAGCTGCGATGGTGATGATGGTGACGCTGGTGGTGCTGAGTGCCCCAGTGGCTGAGGGCAGGGACTCTCCACGTGAGTGCAGGGCACTGCTCCCCAGAGCCACCAGCCTGGGGACCAGGCTCCGAGGGACTCTTGGGCTGGGATGTGGGCTGACTATGACCTGAGAATACAGTCTCTTATCACTCATTTCCTCTCTTGGGGAAAGAGAGCTATGTTACATTCTCTTTTTCACCTTCTAATGAGAAGGTGAGGACAATGGCCATCTGACCAGCTCAAGCCTGGGGATGTTATAATGGGAGGGAGGAGTCAGTTACACCTACTACCAGTGATAGGAAAAGGGGTTATTTTTGAAGATAAGAATTTCTCCAAGGAAGAGGCAGAAGGATTTTTCCCTTCAGGGTCCCGCAAGATCTCGTCTGGACTAGACACTGGATTGGCCAGAAGTTTGTTTAGTGTTTTTCCATATGATGGTTCTAGTACTGCTTAGCTGTCTTTAACTTCATTCAAAACAATTTTGTTAGATTGTACTGTGACAGCTGTCATATCAGCATGAATTTTAAAAATAAACATTCAGAATTGATGAATTTTTGTGCAGCCATTTTAATATTAAAGATGGAAGAACATATGCAATATTTTTGGTGTATTATGCTTTATTATTTCAAGAAAGGTAAAAATTCAACTGAAATGCAAAAAAAAAAAAGATTTGTGCAGTGTATGGAGAAGGTGCTGTGACTAATCAAAGGTGTCATAAGTGGTTTGTGAAGTTTTTTGTACTATTGACATTTCGGCCAAATAATTCTTTGCTGTGGGCTGTCTTATGCATTGGTAGGTGTTTAGCAGCACCCCTGGCCTCTACCCACTAGAAACCAATAGTGGGAGATAGCCGACATACTCAAAATATCCAAATCAATAAAGTTATTGGTGAAAATGAAAAATGCCATTTATTTTATGGAAAAAACCACACAGACTTTTTGGCCAAACCAATACTAAGGGATATTGAGTTGGGGAAATGCAAGCAGCAGGGGTCTCTGGCCTCAGAGTTGAGGGAAAGGACCCCACATCCATGAGACCCAGTGGAGGGTTCTGGAGGCAAATTCTTGGGACCTGAGTGAAGCAGACTGACTGGGCAACCACAGATAGGAAGTCTTCAAGTTTCACTGATTTAGGGGCAAATAGTAAGCTGAGAGGGATTCAGGGTCTTGTGTTGAGGTGGACTGAATTCAAAATAAAGGAGAATGTAAAGGGGGGAGTAATACATATAGAGAAACCATTTATTTCAGACACAGGACTCTATCTTCACATAAATTCTGTCAATCTTCCTAACACCCCTATGTACAGGTATTATGGTCTTCTTTTTACACAATTGCACGTATGCTATAGGTATTCTAAGTAACCTGTCCAAGCTGGTAACTGGCACAGTTTAACTAGAATCTCATTTATCTAATTGAAAGCCTGTACTCTTTGCACGAATAAATCTTGCTTTCTAGGAGGTGTCCGTCCCTTCCGGCGGCAGTGCAGGGCGAGGAAGGCACTTTGTCGTCAGGGGCCAGGAGAATATGCCTCTCAGGACGAGAACAGGCTTAATTCTAGACCTTTCTCGTCACTGCTTCCCTTGAACTCTTGTGCTTGTGCGGACACACTTGTCTCTAAGGCTCCCGGGGGGTTGTAGGGAAAGTGGGATTTCCTGGGACAACGTCCTGATTTCTCGAAGGACAGGGATGGCTGTGAAGCCACCCCGACGCCCTCCTTGCCCGGCCGTCGGGCTCAGGCAGGGATCCCAGGCCGCAGGGCCTGTCCCCAGAGACACTTCCCGGCTCCGCCCGGGCAGCTCCGGAAGCCCGGGGTGGGTGGGGGGAGCGGCGGGAAGCGCCCCTCGGGGCCGGCGCCGAGGTCGCGGCCCGGCAGCAGGTCCGTCCGACCCGGACGGTCGGCCCGGTCCCGGGGCCGCGGGGGGCGGTGGGGCTGCGGGCTGACAGGGCGGCGGTTCCCCGCAGAGGACTTCGTGTTCCAGTTTAAGGGCCTGTGCTACTTCATCAACGGGACGCAGCGGGTGCGGCTTGTGACCAGATACATCTACAACCGGGAGGAGTACGCGCGCTTCGACAGCGACGTGGGGGAGTACCGCGCCGTGACCGAGCTGGGGCGGCCGGACGCCGCGTACTGGAACGGGCAGAAGGACTTCCTGGAGCAGACTCGGGCCGAGGAGGACACGGTGTGCAGACACAACTACCCGATACATATTGCCACGGCCTTGCACCAGCGAGGTGAGCGCGCCGCCGGCAGGGGCGGCCTCGGGGCCGAGCCGGGCCCGCGAGGGGGACACAGGGAGGCGGGCGGCGCGGGCGGCGGCGGCGGGCAGCCCACGCACGTTCCCCGCGAGCCCGCCAGGCCCGCCCAGGGCGGCCCGCGCCGTCTGCTGCCCTGTCCCCCGGTTCTGCACCTCACCGCCCCTCGCCATCCCCGGAGCGGCGCCCGGGTCCTGCTGTGAGCACCCGGCAAGGCCGGTCTCCAGCTTAGCCAGCGCGGCCCGGTGGTTCGGCGCCTCCACAGCTGCCATCGGGGCCCCGTGCACACGTGCTGATTGATACCTAAGAGTCCTGAAGTATTATGTTTTGGCTTTTTGGTCTCCGATTATTATTCATCTCAATTCTGGTCTCTTAAGTGCCTGTCACTAGTCCTGGATCTCTTTGTGGTAGGGACTGTCAATTGTTGTGTGTCTCCTACCTGACACTTTGACTTAGCTCAGTGTCAACTCACTAAGCCCTTGTGAGCTGAATGAATAACTGTTCTCAGCTGCCATCCACTTAGGCGCAATACAAAACAGAAGGGTAAGTGGAACCTTAAAAACTGATTTTATGAATGATTTTGTGCTTTTTCGCTTAATGTCTTAAACTAAACTCTACTTGACCTTCATTCAGAATTTGTGAATGCAAAGTCTGAGGAAAAAAGTGTTTGCAAAAAGCGAAAACAACACTTGAATGGTGTTGTAAGGCAGAATGTATTTTTCTTAGAAAAGTTCAACAAATGGCCCAATAGAGCTGAAGTTTTGAAGTAGATAAATTGGTGCTACTAAATAATTGAATAAAAGTTGTTTTAGTTTTCTTTTGCCCTAGACCCTGCCTATCCTCCCTCCCTCTGGCTCCCCTCCTCCCAGAATCATCATCCTCTTCAGGGGTAGCTATTTTGATGTTAATTGTAGCCATTTAATGAGCATCTATTACTTGACAATTACCTTACCAAATACTATCTATACTATGCTATTTAATTTCACAACTATTTGTGTGTTGGGAATTAGCATACCACTTTAATATACTAATATCGGTACATAATAAACACATTTATTCACCATGTCCTGAAGCCTCCCCAAAATATACAAGTCATTACGTTCTCTGTAACATGTGTATAATGGAAGCAAAGCCTCATTCAAGCTGGTTATGACCAGAAGCAGCAAAATTAACCTGTTCTTGCCTATTTTCAGTGTTGGTGAGAAAAAATGATACTCTTGGGGAATTTAAAATTCACTGATGAATCCTTAGTCTGACCACAGCGTTAGATATACACATTCATGTAACTTTTAGCTGACTTTACCCTCTCCTGCCTTCTGACCCGCATCCTAATGCCACCAAGTACTTAAAGTTTTGCTGTTTCAGGTCTTTTTCATAAAATTATTCTGACATTTTTTGCTGGAACTTGTGCCCTCTATTTTTACTCCCATCTGTCTAAGCTGACAGATTATATAAGTCCATCTAGCCCACTATGATTTTAGTCTCCAGGAGGGGCGCCCTGGAGAAGAGTTAAAGCCTAAGCCGGAAACGTGATCCCTCCCAGGGGAGGGCTCAGGAGTGACACACATATGATGAGCGTGCTGAGATGGCCTGCTGACCTCAGCACTTACCACTTACTTATATGTTCACTTGACATTCTTGTTAACACAGGCCCATGTCTGCAAGAATCCCAGAATATTTTGTACAGAGAACACACCTGATAATAAGGTCTGATTTCAGAACAAGGAAGTAATTCTTGACGGTAAGGGGATAGAGTAAAGTAGGCTGCTAGTAACTCAGCTTGCTTGAATCTTAAAAAAATTAGGGATAAAAGAAAATAAGTGAACATAACATTATGAAATAGATTAAAACACATGAAATATTTATAATACCTTCACACTATTGGAATAAGGGAGATGCAATAAAACGGCTGGAGAGGTCTAGGACAGGTGTGTCATATTTGGTCATGAGTAGCAACCTGAGAAGATAAAGGAATCGAGATGGGCAAATGTGATGTTTATAGTGATCCTTGTTTTCAAGCTTCCCTTTCTTTTCCTTCAAAAATTACAAACTTTCGAGAAAAAATTTTTTTTTCCTCTTACTAGAAAAGTTCTGTAAGGGCAGGGGCCATGGTCTGTTGTTTATATTTTTATTCCTAGTACCTGTGAAATTCATATTTGTTGAATGAATGAATAAATGAATCAATAAGTGAATATAATATAGGTGGCATGTATGACGTGGACATTCATTTAATAATATAAAATTTAATGGGGAGTTTTCCATAGAATGACATCTGAGCGAGGGTTAGGCTAAAAGCTGAGGGGGATGCTTTTGTTGAGGATGGGTGACATGTAAGAAGTGCTCTTGGTCTTAAATTCTGTTAGTTTTACATGCTGAGAATTACAGACTATAACCTGCTAGAGAAGCGTTGCTTTGGAGGAACGATGTGATGGTGACTGCTGTCCTACTTTGTTGGACATAGAATGTCGCACATTCCTAATCTCAGTCCATGTTCCTATTTGTGAAGCCATGACTAGTGCTGATGGTTTCGTGACCAGGAGGAGACTTAAAAGTGATGTATTTTCTCTACTGTGAGGAGCAGTGGGACCAACAGAAAACAGTGTCACTGCCCTCATGTGAATCCTAGAGCTGATCCCTATGGTCACCTTCAATAGATGTGAGGCAAAGAAGTCCAGGTTTATTATATTTACTTTTAAAAATATTATGAATAGTGGCTTGTATGCTGTAGCAATTTAAAATTTTAAAGGGCTTCATTTTTATCAATTGGCATCAACAGAATAACTCCCATAGAATGATTACTATTATCTCTTGAGACTGAAAAGTAAAGTGACTAATGTATTTATTTGAGCTAATAAAGCGGCCCAGCTTGAATCCTAGTCCCAGACTTGGAATCCAGGGTTCTTTCCATTGTTGTACATGGAGGGCTCTCCCCATGGGGAGACTTGCTGTGTGGTCCCACATCTCACTTTTTCTTTTCCTGTTTGTTACTCTCTTCAGTGGAACCTACAGTGACCATCTCCCCATCTAAGACAGAGGCTCTGAACCACCACAACTTGCTGGTCTGCTTGGTGACAGATTTCTATCCAGACCAGATCAAAGTTCGGTGGTTCCGGAACAACCAAGAAGAGACAGCTGGCGTTGTGTCCACCCCCCTTATTAGGAATGGGGATTGGACCTTCCAGATCCTTGTGATGCTGGAAATGACCCCCCAGCGAGGAGATGTCTACACGTGCCACGTGGAGCACCCCAGCCTCCAGAGCCCCATCACAGTGGAGTGGAGTAAGGGGCACTTTGCTTCCTTTCATTGTGGGCCCACAAGACAGACAGCAAACAGAGCTTCCCCTGGCCCATCCCTTCTTATCCCCTATCCCGGACGTTACTACTGAGCTGGACATCATAGGATGCTAGAGCCCTGGCAGGACATCAGAAGATCCCTGGTCTCATTGTCTTTCCAGACACTAGGAAGGTCACTCTGCACCCCTTGGTCCCAAAACCCAACCCTGAGAGCTCTGAAGGATTGACTCTTGCAGCTGGTGACTGGGGTCTTAGGGTCTAAGGTTAAGGGTGTGTCTCAAGGAGCAGAGATCTATGTTCCCCCTCCCTCACCCACCTGTGGTGTCCAAGGATTCATTGGCTGGTCCCTCCTCTAGGGGTAGTCGGAATGGAGAACTAGGTTCCCCTGGCACCTCCACCTCCTCTACCTCAAACCGAACTTTAGGTTTCCCAAAGGGCCACCGTGGGTGTGGGGGCAAACGCTGACCTCAGGCTCTTCTCCCCAGGGGCACAGTCTGAATCTGCCCAGAGCAAGATGCTGACGGGCGTCGGGGGCTTCGTGCTGGGGCTGATCTTCCTCGGGCTGGGCCTTTTCATTCGTCAGAGGAAACAGAAGGGTAAGGAACTCTGGGGAAATGGGGAAGGTGAGCTGTGACTGAGACCCTCTGTTGAGGGAGGTCTCTGCTTCTAGTGTAAATCTTACCTCCTGACCTGGAAGGAAGGAGGCTGGGCTGGTGGTGGGAGGAGACAGAACAGCCTAGGGGAGGCTTTGGACTCTGATTTCACTCGTGGAAAGGCAGCCCTGCCACAAATATGGCTGGTGGCTTGTGTCCTAGGACTTAACAGTTTATCATCGTCTCACTGGCCCCTTTCCTCAGAGCGTTGCCCTGTCCTTCCGGCGGTGTTCATTCACACGGGGATGTCAGCTTGGGGCAGTTAAGGCCTTGTGGCCAATGGATAGGGAGGAAATAAATGTTCCAATAACTTTGCTTATCTCATTCCCTTTGGGGTGGGCGAGAGACTGGTTGTTTGTGTAATGAGACATTTCTCTGTATAACTTCCTGTTGTAGGATCTCCTGGGCCTCCGCCAGCAGGTACTGTTTCTGCTCTGATTCAGTAAGGGGGAGGGTGTGTGCGTGGTGTGAGGACAGGTTCATGGCTTATTCCCTGCCATGGGATCAAGAGTTAGGGGAGAAGTTTGCTCAGCTTCTGTAGGAAGCACCGGGGTTTGTTAGGCAGAACCAGGGCTTAATTTAGGTGGCAACTTTCTGTGAAACATGGAGCCAGAGCCACATCTTGGGTGTTAGACACCAGGATGATGCCCGCTTTGCGCCTGTGGGCATTTATAACTGACTGCAAGAGGCTACTAATGGTAGAAGGACGGTTAGTTATTAAAAGATTGAAGTGTTTATATTTCGCACCCCCTCCCACCCACAACAAGGAATAACAGCTCTTCCCCTGCCTTCTGCATGTCTGCGTAGAGCCGAGGTGCAAGCCCTTTTAGTCGATTTCACCTTTATACAGATATTAGGGGAAGTGATGACCCCATGCCCCAGACCTCAGCTCTCTCTGATGCTGCAGAGACCCGGAGAGGAGGGGAGGGGTATGTGCTTAGGGAGCCGGGTGCTGATCACTGTCTCTTCTACAGGGCTCCTGCGCTGACTTCTGAGGGTACTTTGACTGGAATTGGCTGTGTCTTCTGTAATGCCCGCTTGCCCTTACCCAGAATTCCCAGCTGCCCGTCAGCCTGTCCCCCTCTGAGAACAGAGTCCCACAGTGACTCCAACGCAGTTACTGGGTCACCTCCTGTGGCCGCGGAGTATGTGCCTGTGGGCTGCCAGCCGAGTTTGCTCAAGGCCCTGAGGCATTTTGTCTCTTTCTGTTTCCTCCCACAGCCTGTTCAGGAGAAGCATGTTAAAGCCTTTACCTGGCTATAGAGATTGATCATAATTAAACATGTTATGTGTTATCTGTATCCTGAGACTTCTTAGCTGGGTGGCGGCAGGCGACTTTTGCAGAATGAAAGGAACATACTTTGTTCCTTGAGGGAGACTGGAGACCTCTTGGGGAGCCATGTGAAAAGTGGGCAGAGGAGGGGGAAAACTGTAATAGCATAAACAATAAAATACAATAAAAGTCTTTTAAACCTTAGGACAAGGGCTGGCAGGGATGTGGAGAAAAGGAAACTCTCATACACTGTTGGTAGGATTGTAAATTAGTGCGGCCACTAATGGAAAAGAGTATAAAGATTCCTCAAAAATTATCAGTTAACCTGCCACATGAGCTAGTAATTCTGCTTCTGGGTATTTATCCAATGAAAACAAAAACACTAATTGTAAAAGATATATGCACCCCTATGTTCATTGCAGCAATGCGGATAACGGCCAAGAAGTGGACACTACCTAGATGTCCATTGTTAAATGAATGGGTAAACAAGAGGGGATATCACACACACACGTACACACAGGAGTATTTTTCAGCAATAAAAAGTAATAAAGTCTTGTCATTTGCACAACATGGTTGGTGTAGACTGTATTACACCAACTGAAATATGTCACACAGAATAACAAATACCATATGACCCATTTATATGTGGAATATAAAAACACAAAATAAATGAACAAACAAAATCTGTGGGCAGAGGAGATAGAAAATCAATTTAGTTGTCATCCTTCCTGGCTCTTTTGCACTGATGTTCAGTGCAGCAGCCTTAGGATGTGCCGGCCTCTTCCAGCTTGGTGAGTAGTGTGTCTGTCAGCATAGTGGAATTCCCTGGGCACAGATATGGTGGTCCCTGGTGTCACAAAGAACCAAACTGATGTTTCAAGTATATCTTGGCAACTCACATTGGTCAAGGTCAATTTTTATTTTTGGAAAAGTATAAGCAGCAACAAAAGCAATATTTTTTGGTTCCAAATGATTGAAACCCATCTGAAATTTATTTTGTTCATGTTGCAAGGAGGCCTGGGGTCCAGTTGATTTCAGAAGAGACTAGACCCAGATAGTCAGTGAGGTCTTTGTCTCCTCTCTTTCTGTTATATCTCTATCTGTGCCACTTTATCTCTTCGTTCCTGCATATTTTTTTCAGTGCGTCCCACTGCATCTTTTTATGGCTGTCTCTGCATCTCCGTGTCTCTCACTCTCTCATTGCATCTCTCTCTGTTTTTCTCTAGCTGCACCTTTGTCATCATTCACCCGCATCTTTCGACCTTTCTGTTTATTTTTGCATCCCTCTCTATTGTCTGCATTTCTCTTACCACCTCACAACTTATCTTTGTTTCTGTGTCTCTGTGTGCCTGTCTCTGTTGTGTGTTCCTAGAGTGTCTACCGAAGTTTGAACAATTTTAGGAAAGGTTATAATCGACCACACCTGAGTAACATGCACAGCTCTCGAAAACATCGTCATGTGCATGGGATGCAGACAGCCAGCCCTACATTCACCCCCACCCCTTTAGTAAGCACATGGACTGGACCTTGCAGATCTTGGTGACACTGTAAGTGACTCCAAACCCCAACGCAATGGAAACAACGCAGTGGCATAAGGGACAGCTTGTTTCCTGTGGACCTCAGGAGATAAATGGCAGTTTCCTCTGTTTCTAGTGTACATTGTTGGTGATGCTGACTCACACTTATCTCGTCCCTGGTCTGCTCCACAGGCGTCACCTGATGGCACTGCTGAGCTAGAATCCTCAGAGCTTTCCTTGTCGGTGGACATAGTGACCTGCTGACTCCTGATGACGTTCTCTTCCCAGGGGTTAAGGAGGTCACTGCACGCTGAGGCTCGGGTGATGCGAGCCCAGCACTGAAAGCTGGTCTCCATCTCAGTCTCAGGGAGCTTATCTTCGGGGTAATGGAGGGCCATGCCATTGAGGAGCAGGCGTCCCCTCCCCCTGCTCCCTCGCCCACTCATTGGTCCTGAGGAGCCAATGGAAGCTCCTTTCCTCTCCTCAACGAAGTCAGAATGGAGAACTAGGTGTTCTTGGGGACAGTGTCTTCTGTACCCCAGGCTGTAATGCAGGTCAGCAGACATGGGCACTATGAATGTGTGGACAAATACACTCAGGAGGGTTCTGCTTCCCAAAGTCATAGTTTGAATCTGTCCAGAACAAGATGCCGAGTGGTCAGAGGTTTTGTGCTGGTTTTGTCATCTTCCTCAAGGTGGACATTGGCATTTACCATAGGAGTCAGGGGGAGTGATTCTTGGGGAAATGGAGAGGATTTGTGCAGGGTGTCCAGGAAAACTTTGGTCTTTATATGTAACTCTTTGCTTTTGACCTTGCAAAGACTAAAGGCAGGGCTGGATACTGAACCGGAGCCAGAGTTTAGAGAGACATTGAGACCTGACTTTTCTAGTTGAAATATAAGCACTATTATAAGGGTAAGTGGTAGACTATATTATGGGACATTCTTATAGCTCCACATCATCACATTGGCCCCCATGCTGGAAGAGTCTTTTTAATGAGAGGGTCAGAGTCTTCTTCCCTTCCAATGACAGTTTCATAGAGATAACTATTTTGTGTTGCACCAGATTTCATTGGGCAATATAATCTTTAACTGATAATTTAATCAAAACAACAAGTACATACTTTATAAACAAGTTTTCTAACAAAAAAGAGCTGAGTCTTGGTAGGCATATATCTTGGAGATAGTGTATGTGTGTACTTAAGGGAAATCTACTAGTATTTAGCCTTTGGCTCTACCCTGCATCATATCAGTCCGTATATCTTTCAGGGGTGGTGTGCTAACCAATATTCCATAAGCTTCTGCACATTTCCCAGATTCCTCTGTGGTTAGGTTGGGGTCATGTGATTAGTACCAGCCAATAGAACTCAAAAGTGGGTGTAAGCTCTATCTGTTTTGTGTGTTCCTACTACTGCAAGTCTGAAGCCCATTGTTGACGTGAAGGTGTACAAGATGTTGGAGACTCATAACCTGAGTCCCTGGAATATCTGTAGAATTGAGTCCCACAAGTTGAGTTAAACCCCGAGATTTAATGTTTATTGCAGGTTAATGTCTTACTGCAACATAACCTTGCCCTTCCTGACTATCTTAGAATGTTTAATTTAAGAAAGAGAGTTCATAAGCTAATAAGGTGAGTCAATTGCATAAATGGAAGTTAAGAGATGATGAATTTCTAAGCATTTATTTCTTTGTTTGCTTTCTTCTACCCCCCAAAACATGTATTTCCAGTGACTAGAACATGCTTCTGCAGTGGCGCTGCCCTGATCCACCTGGACTCCTCCCTCTGGTACTGAGGGATTTGTTCCCTCAGTTGCTGGCTGACAGTCCTCAGCCCTTCACCCTCCTCCAGAATTGCCTTAGGTGAGGAGAGCTGTCTCACCCCATTTCACCCCACTTCCCAGGGGCACTCTCTTCCGTGACTGCTCAGTGCAGGGCTGCAGAGGTCCTGAACCTCACCCTAATTTGGGCCAACTCTGAAGGGCTCTTGTAGCTTCAGAACTCCCTGGAGACTTGGATGAGGATCTTTTTATTTTTTTCTGACTATAATAGTCCAACTTCTAAAACCCTGCTTTAAACCACCAGCCACCTTATGTCATCCTCCTTTTAGTTACTGTTGTAATTTACATGCATTTATTTTTGTGTCTTCATCCGTTCAGCATGGACTTCTTGGAATATGGCAGTATTAGCACCTCTGCCGTTCCTTTCCCTCTTGTACACACTTCCACTTTCCAAGCTGAGGTGACTGCACTCTTTTTAATACTGCCCAAGTCAAAAATATTAACATCCTGCTGTAGCAATGACTGTCTTGGGGTTTGTTCATAGCTTTTTCTAAAAGTTGAAAAACGTTGTTTAACACTTTTTAAATATCACTTATGTTGAATCTCTTTTCAGTGATGTCCTGGGTTATCTTCCTCATCCCCCCTTAAAAAAGCACGTCAAATGTTTCATTTAACTCACTAGTTAATGAGAGAACCGGTATGATGTAACAGGCACAATAGCCTCTCTTGTCCACAGTTTTGCTTTCCACAGTTTCAGTTACCTATGGTCAACTATGGTCTGAAAATGATTAAATTGAAAATTTCAGAAATAAATAATCCAAAAGATATTTCGAGAGAGGGAGAAGTAGAGAGACCACATTCATATTGCTTCTATTACAGTATATTGTTATAATTATTTTATTACATGTTATTAACCTCTGTACCTAATTGATAAATTAAACTGTATCATAGGTATGTATGGGAAAAACATAGTATATATAGGGTTTGGGCTCAGGCATTCACTGGGGGACTTAAAACATATTGCTCATGGATAAGAGGGAACTACTGCATAAGGAAAATCCTTTTTTTATTTGTAGACATTTCTTTTCTTCAGTTTTATTTAGATATAATCAACATATAATATTATATAAGTTTAAGGAGTATAAAGTGATGATTTGATACACTATATATTGTGAAATGATTGCCACAATAGGACTGGTTAACACCTCTAGCATCTCATATGGTAACCATTTTTTTGTGTGATGAGAACATTTAAGATCTACTTTCTTAGCAACTTATAGTATATAATATTGTTGGCTATAGTTACTATGCTACTGTACATTAGACGCCCAAGGACTTATTCGTTGTAAAGTGGAAGTTTGTGCCTTTCATGGATGTCTCCCCCTGCCCGTCACCCTCTAGGCTTTGGCGACCACCACTCTGTTCACTGTTTCTATGAGTTTACCTTTTTCAGATTCCGCACATAAATGATATCATTCAGTATCTGTCTTTCTCTATCTGACTTACTTCATTTTGCATGACATCCTCAAGGTCCATCCATTTTGTTGCAAATGGCAGGATTACCTCCTTTCTTGTGGTTGAAAAAATATACATATAATAATCTCAATACCAGAGTTTCTTTATCCATCTATCCATAAACAATGACTTAGGTGGTGTCTGCATTGTCTTGGCAGTTTTGAATAATGCCATAATGAACATGGGAGTGCAGATACCTCTTCAAGGTCCTGATTTTATTTCCCCAGAAGTGGGGTTGAGAATTTCCATACTGTTCTCCACAGTGGCTGCACCGGTTTACGTTCCCACTAACAATGCACGAAGGTCTCCTTTGCTCTTGAACCTCACCAGCACTTGTTACCTCTTGTCTTTTTGATAATAGCCATTCTAACAGGTGTAAAGTGATATCTTATTGTGGTTTTGATTTGTATTTCTCTGATAATTAGTATATTGAATACTTTTTCATGTACCTATTGGCAATTTGTATGTCTTCTTTGAAAAAGTTCCTTTGTACATTTTAAAATTGAATATTGTTTTCTTGCTATTGAGTTGTATGAGTTCTTATGTACATATTTTGGATATTAATCCCTTGTAATATGTGTGGTTTGCAAATATTTCCCCTCATTCTGTAGGTTGTCTTTTCCCTTGATGACAGTTTTCTTTGCTGTGCAGAGATTTTAGTCTGTCATCATCCCACTTGTTTGTTTTCGCTTTTGTTGCTTGTGCTGTAGGTGCCGCATCCAAAAAAGCCAGAGCCAAGTAACATGGCAAAGAACTTTCCCTATGTTTTCTTCTAGGAGTTTTAAGGTTTCAGGTCTTACATTTAAACTTTTAATTCATTTTGAGTTAATTTTTGTGACTAGTTTAAGATAAGAATAAAGTCTCATTTTTTTTCCCATGTGAATATCTGATTTTCTCAGCACCATTTATTAAAGAGACTGTCTTTTCTACACTGAATATTCTTGGTTCCATTGTCAAATATTTGTTGACCACATGTGCATGGATTTATTTCTGGGCTCTCAGTTGTGTTGTATTGGTCCATTTACCTGTTTTTTATGCTACTATCATACTGTTTTGATTAGTATAGTTTTGTAATATGGCTTGAAATTAGGAAGTGTAGTGCTTTTAACTTTGTTCTTCTCAAAGGATTTTTGGGGACCCATTTAGAGTCTTGTGGTTCCATATAAATTATAGAATTTTTTTTCTGTTTCTGTGAAAAATGCCATTGTAATTTGGTAGGGACTACATTGAATCTATGGATGGCTTTGGGATAGTACGGACATTTTAACAATATTAATTCTTCTGACCCATGAATACAAAATATCTTTCCATTTATTTGCATCTTCTTCCGTTTTGTTTTTTTTTTTAATCAACGTCTTATAGTTTTCAGTGTGCAGTCTTTCTACCTCCTCGATTAAATTTATTTCTAAGTATTTTGTTGTTTTAGATGCTATTGTGAGTGGGACTGTTTTCTTTTTCAGATAGGTCATAGTTATATAGAAGTACAACTGATCTGTATGTTAATTTTGTATTTCTGCAACTTTACTGAATTCCTTGATTAGGCCTAACTTTTTTTTTTCCTGGAATCTTTAGGATTTTCTACATATAACATCATATGTTTTTTCTTTCTGATTTGGATGCCTTTTGTTTCTTGCCTAATTGTTATGGTTAGGACTTCCAATACTATTTGAGTAGAAGTGGCTAGAGCAGGCACCCTTATTTCTGATCTTAGAGGAAAAGCTATTAACCTTTCACCATTGTGTATGATGTTAGTTGTTGGCTTGTCATATAGGGTCCTTATTATATTGAGGTATGTTCTTTCTATACCCAATTTATTGAGAGTTTCTTTTTAATGAAAGGATATTGTATTTTTATAAATGCTTTTTCTGTACCTATTGAGATGGTCATGTTAATTTTATCTTTCATTCTACTAATGTGTATCACATTTATTTATTTGCATATGTTGAACCATTCTTACATCCCAGGGATAAGTCCTGCTTGATCATGTTGTATGATCTTTTTGGTGTGCCGTTAAATCCCGTTTGCTGATATTTTGTTGAGGATTTTACATCTAGTTCGATAAGGAACATTGACCTGTAGTTTTCTTGCAGTGTCCTTATCTGGCTTTGGTATGAGTGTGATGCTGGCTGTGTAAAATGAGTTTGTGGTGTTCCCTCCTCTTCAAATTTTTGGAACAATTTGAGAAAGATTGTCATTAATTCTTCTTTAAAGGTTTGGTGGAATTGACTAGTTAGGGCTTTTCTTTGTTAGGAGGTTTTGATTACTGATTTAATTTTTTTACTTTTTATTGGTCTGTTCAGATTTTCTATTTCTTCAATATTCAGTCTTAGTAATTGTATGTTTCCAGCAATTTTAATAATTTTTCAAGTTAATAATTTGTTAGTGTATAATTATTCATAGCAGATCCTTAGGATACTTTGTATTTCTGTGCTACTAGTTGTAATGTTTCTTCTGTTTATAATTTTACTAATTTCAGTTACTTCTCTCTTTTTTTTAATGTTACTAAAGATTTGTTGATTTTGTTTATCTTCTCAAAAACCTACTCTTAGTTTTGCTGATCTTTTTCTAGTGTCTTCTAAACCACTATTTAATTTGTTTTCACTCTGACCTTTGTTATTTCTTATCTCTTGTACTAACTTTGCAGTTATTTTGTTCTCCTTTTCTGGAGTCAGTTTGTTCCTTGAGGTGTATATTTAGGGATTTCTCTGAGATCTTTCCTTTTCTTAATGTAGGCATTTATCACCATAAACTTTCTCTTAAAACTGCTTTTGCTGCAGTTCATCAGTTAGTATGTTGTATTTCAATTTTCATTTGTCTCAAGATATTTTATGATTGCCCTTTTGATTTCTTCCTTGACCAACTGGTTGTTCAGAAGTGTGTTAATTTCCACATATTTGTGAATGTTACAACATTCCTGTTGTTTTTTGATTTCTAGTTTTATGCCATTGTAGTTAGAAGATACTTGATATGCTTTTAATTTTCTTACTTTTTAAAGACTTGTTTTGTAACTGTTATAACATACGATCAATCCTGAAGAATGTTCTGTTTTCACTTGATAATGAGTATTCTACTGGATAGAATTTCTGTATACGTATTTTAGGTTCATCGGCTCTAAGGTGCAATTCTAGTTAATTATTTTCTTATTGTTCTTTGTCTTTATGGTGTATACTTTTGGAAGTACTATTATTGTACTCTTGTCCGTTTCACCTTTCAGATTTGTTAGTATTTGCTTACTATATTTAGGTGCTCCAGTGTTGGGAGCACACATTCGCAATTGTATATCCCTTGATGAACTGACATCTTTATCATTATATGACCTTCTTTGTCTCTTTGACAGTTTTTGGCTTAAATTTTATTTAGTCTGTTATAAGTGTGACTGCTCCTGCTCTCTTCCGGTTTCCACTGTCATGGAATCTTTTTTCATCTCTTCACTTTGAGCCTATGTGTCCTTAATGTTGAAGCTGAAGTCACTTGTAGGCATCATATAGTTGGGTCTTCTTCTTCTTTTTAATCCATCTAGGCACTCTATCTCTTTTGTGTTTTTTTTCAGTGACATTTATCCTTACTTTAATATTTTTTTCCCTTTCTGCGTTTGAAATGAGCTCTCAATTACAAAATATCACACTACACTAAAAAATGCCAGCCACTGGCACAGTAGGGAGAAGCCCACAAGTAAGGACAGATAGCAGCAGCCGGTGGCAAAAGGTGGTGAGTGATGGAAGCAGTGGGTAACAAACGTTCACAGGAAGCTAAAACTATCCAACAGGTTGTGCCCTAATTTGGCACAGGTTACACTAGTCACTACCTTGGTCGGTGACCTCGGTATATTTGGGTTCAAATTCTACATGACAATACAATTTCTTCCAGTTAAGAGTTCTTGGCTTGCACCGATCACAGGGTGGCTGGAGGGCACCGGACCAGCCTATTAGTTTTTCAAAATGCTGTCATAAACCTCATAGGTGTGCTGAGAAACTTCAGGAGCTCTGTACTGCAGCGCAGTGTATAATTGGGGTTTCCTGGCTGGATACATAACTCAGCCAAGATCCCAATGCCATTGGTGAGCTTCAGAGACTGGTACAGTATGTCCTGCCCTTCCACATTTCTCTTGGCAATAGCATAAACATTGTTGTTTTGCAGCTTGCTGGAAACAGTGTCAGCATTTAAATGACACTCTTTAATCTGAAACTGAAGTTCATTTTCATTGGGAATATCCTTCCATGTTGCGAGGAAGACCTGGTGCTCCAATTTGCCACCTTCTACAAAAAGCGCATTGAGTGGGATGAGCAGCTAAAGTAGAAGATGTCAGTGTTTTCCCAGCCACCTGCAGGTTATTCAGAGGCTCCATCTTCATGGCTGGACCCAAGGTGCCAAGAGGCAGGGAGACATCGATGCCCTGGTTTAGGCACTCTGTATCTTTTGATTGGAGAATTGAATCCATTTATATAGAGAGTATTTATTGACAGGTAAGGACTTATTAAAATTTCTGTCTTCTAATCCACTGATACCTCTGCCTGACCATTCTGCTGTTGATGTTTTCTGTTGCATTTTTTCATTTCATTTATTATATTTATATCTTCAAAATTTCAGTTTGATTCTTTTTTATGAGTTTTATCTTTCTGTTAAACTTACTTTGTTCATTTTTTTCCTGTTGAATTCTTTTTCTGTGTTTTCTCATAGCTCAAGTTTTGAGTTTCTTTAAAAGAGCTATTTTGAATGATTTTTTGGGTAAATCACAGATCTCTATGTCCTGGCATTGGTTACTGGAAGATTATTTTGATCCTTTGATGGTGTCATGTTTCTTTGATTTTTCACATTTCTCGAAGTTTTGCATTGTTCTCTTAGCATTTGAAATAGCAGTCACCTCCTTCTGTCTCTGTTAAATGACTTCAGGAGAGAAATATCTTCTATCAGCCCCACTAGGGATTCTGAGGCTCCAAGCCTCTTGCTCCCCCTGTGACAGAGTTTTTAAGCTTCTATCCATTCTCTTAATCTTGCAAAATATCAAGTTCTTTGTTTCCTAAGTGCAGATCTAAAGCTCAAGTTTGTTTCTCGCCTTGGCCCATGGATTCAGGCTGGCTTTCTGTGATACTAACTAGTTGTCTGACAAAGCTTGGTTTCCTTGCCTTAAGGAGCTCACACAGGAAGCTGACCGCAGGGCAGGAACTGTGTGGGTAAGGCCCGCGGAGTGTTGGGGTTGCCTGTTGGCAAATTGGAGGGACCTGCTGGTGAGGCTCCCCCGTGGAGTGGCTTGTGGATGGTTTCTTGATGAAATCCATGACACCATTAATAGGATCCATGTCCCTTCAGTGTCCTCCAAAAGTCCCATCTGCCCCTTTCCTAGTTTCTTCCCACCCATTGTCATACAGCTCACCACTCAGCACTCTGGACGGGGTGAGAAAGAAATAGACCTCTTTGGCAGCACCTACACAGCAGGGGATCTGGGCACTCACTCACACTCTCACTTTCCCCCACAGGAAAAGCCAAAGGCTTGGTCTATCTCTTTTGGCACTGAGCTGTGCCCTCTTGGTGGAAGGGTGATGGAGATAAAGTCGAATTGTTCCTTCTGCCCTCTCCAGTGCATCCAAACTCGTATTTCTTTGCTCCAACGAGGTGCTGGAACTTCTTTGCTGGAAACCTGCACTTCCACAAAGGCTCTCTTATCCACAGGTGATTGTCAAGACTATTCTCCAGAGGTGGCCTGGCCACAGCTAAGAGGCTGGAGTTCACAGACCACTGGCGGGTCCAGAGCGGGAACTGAGGTCTTTGGGAACCGTGCCTATTACATGATGCACGGGTGGGCAGGACTCCTCCCGGGTCCCTCGGCATGTGGTGCTGGATCCCATAGCTCCCACAAGGGCACTTTTGTTTGTGGGTGGGTACAATTTGTTGTTAAGAGGTGGGTATGAACAAGGGACCTCTTATTCATCCATCACTCCCCAAGTGCATTCTCATTTCCTGTGACAACCTCACCCGACAAGTCACGTTCTTAATCAAATTTCAGTAATTGGATGCCATACCATGTATGATAGGTGAATTTTATATCCTTTCATGTCTAACAGTATTTTATTCTTTCTTCACGCCTGATTGTGCTTTCAAAAGCTATACGTTCATTAATACAAAATAATTTTCCTTTGGAACTTCAGGCCTTTCTCATTATTTTAATGATAGAAGTATTTGGCAGTCTGACTTTTTGTCTTTTGTCAGTTTTTGTTTTGTTTTCTCCCACTGGATATTTTATGATTTTCCTTTAACCCTTGAGATTCTGAAATTTTAAAAATGGTATATTTAGAAATAAATCCTTTTCATTAATTTTGCTATCAGAAAGTCCTATTCTATGTAAAAATTTAGGTCCTTTATATCTGGAAAATTTTCCCTTATTATTTTGTTTTGGTAATTTCCCCCCTTTATTTCTCTGTGTTTTCTTTCTAGCATTGTTACTTGATGTTGGACTTCCTGGTCTATTTTTCTGTGTCTTATCTTTTCTGCCACATATTACACTTCTTTGTTTTTGTTTTGTTTTGTTTTTTAATTTCAGGGAGATTTTCTTGATTTAATTTTCCAAACTTTTTATTAAATTTTCCAGTTTTTACCCGATATTATTACTTTTATAGAGGCAATATCATTTCACTAAGGATTCTAAATAACTCTTTTACTCTTACATGAACTTTCTCTACTAAATCTATGATAATTTTCATTTTATTTTATACTAGTCTTCTCTTTCATATTGCAAGATGTTCTCAAATATTTGCTCTGCCCTCCTCAACCTTGTTCATTAGATACTATAAACCATCTTATTTCATCTTAACAGACATTTATTCAAGACTCCTCTAAACTCTACCTTATTACATTTGTTTCTTGTGCAATGTTCTCTCACCTTGTTCTTTTTCTTTATAAGTTCTTCAGAGCATGTGATCCTATGTTTGTCAAATTATTTCATATATGTATATTTCCCCCAGAGAGTGTAAGTTTTGTGAAGATAATGAATATAATTGTTTTCACATTATGTTAGTACACTCAGAATATGTAATATGGTATGTATCATAACACTGGTACTTAATTACTATTTTTGCATTATTGATTGAATTAGTGAATATATTGACAAAATCTGGGACTTAGTCCGGCCAATAATAAAGAGAGCATTTCTTGGCTTTTTTTTGTTACTATTCCTTGTAGCACACACATTCTTCAGGGTCCCATTTCTGAGAGGTTCTTTGGTCTACAGCAGAATTTGGGTACTCAGGGTTTCCTAAGTGTGATAAAAAGTAAGAAAACCTTCAAAACCAATATATGTTCAAACAGAATGCTTCTCTGACTGTATTTTGGCTTTTCTAGAATACTTACAAAATTTTATATTATGGCAAATTCAACTATATAAAATAGTAGAGAGAATAGTGCCATGTATCAACAGTCTAGCTTTAATAATGATCAATTTATGGGCATATTTGTATACCCACTAATTAATCTTACGTGCTCATTGGGTTACTTTGAAGATAATCTCAGGCATCATATCACTTTTCTTATAAATACTTTATTATGAAAATCTACAATATAATGACTTTTTAGAAACATAACAATGTCGTTAGTGCACCTAAAGTTACATAAATAATCCCTTAGCACAGCAAGTGTTCAATTTTTGTGTCTCACAAAAATTTTTGTAACAGTTGTTTTGTTTGAATATGAGTTCAAACAGAGCCTAACATTTGGTTGATATGTTTCTTCAGTTTTTAAATATATGGTTTCTTTATTCTCTTATTTTTCCTTGCAAGCTGTTTGCTAAAGAAACAGTTGTTTGCCTAGGAGAACTCCCCGTTTTGGATTTTGTTGATTGTATCCCTGTGATGTCATTTACTATGAGATTTGTGCCCTGTTATTTTCTGAGAAAATAACACTAATTATTAACATCTTTTAACTACTGTGTGTGAAGTGCTTGATCTGTAAGAAAAAATTTAATCCTTCAAAAATCCCTAGTTTGCATACCGTAAGTACAAACCTGATATATTTTATGTAATTTTAAATTAAAAGACTTTTAAATGGTGTGATAGTAAATATTAATAAAGCCACATTTTATGCACATGATCTAAAATAATTCAAATAACAAATAATTTTCAAGAACCACAGAATTCAAAATCATGAAGACTGATTTCCAACTTTGTTAATAGTGATGCTATGTGATGATCTTACTTTTAATTTCTAGCTGGTAAAAAGAAAGAATTGCTCTTATTTTTTTAAGTTAATTTTGCTATTTAAAAATCATATGGTATGAACACTTTATAAATGTATTCTTTTAATAAAATGCAACTACAAATCAGTTTGTTTTTCTCAGCACTTCATGGGGAAGGAGTCTGAGTACAGCGGCATTTGTGTATTTCTGGGGCACTGGTCATAACGACATTCAGAATAACACTTATGTTACGACAATACACACACCCACACAACTTCCAAAATGCCAAGTTCTTACCTCGTGAGTCATTAAAATTTAAAACTCTTCTCCACACATTTGTACATTGTCAGGTGACATATATTTTTCCTTAGTAATACTTTTATTTTATACATTTGGGATTGTAATTGCTGATCTTTTGTTTTCTTTTTAAATGCACTGTGTTATAGAGTAATTTTAGGTTCTCAGGAAAATTGATACAGCAGAAGGTGCAAAGATTTCCTGTATATACCCTGCCCTTACATGCATAGCATATCCATTATTTACGTTTCCTAGCAGAGTGCAACATTTGTTACAATCGATGAACCCACATTGAAATATCATTATCACCCGGAGTCTATGGTTTACATTAGGGTTCTCTCTTGGTGTTGGCAAATGTGAAACGACTTGTGTCTACCATTATAGTATCACAGAGAGTTGTTTTGCTGCCCTAAAAATCTTCTGTGCCCTGGTACTTATCATGATGTTTCCAGTTCAGATATCCTGCATGCAATACTAATTCCCAGCCTGCATTTTTAATTATGTTCTTCTATGGCAGGTGGCTTTTTCTCCTTGAATCTTTCCCACCTCCTCCTGAAAGGAGACATGCATAAAAATCTCTATTGAATATAACATACCTTGACTAAAAGTTTATGGGCCATAAAGAAGGGACATGTCTTTTATCTGAGAGTAAAAACCTAAAGTTATAATTGCAACTTTTTGTTCTAGGAGTTCTCCTAGCAATCTCTTCACTAATATTATGTCACTGACTACTGTAACTTATCTATTGTCTCAGCCCAGCCCAATCTTAATCTCTCATTCTAGAGAGGAAAAATTCCTCCAGGTAATGTATGAAAAGAACTTCATCCATAGCTCCATGTTTGAATCTCCTAAATTATTAAAAGGCTCAAAAGGCAACAGTGCTTTTCATATAATACTATACATTGTTTTGAACAAATTCACTATACATATAAATAGCGATGTTTACTTTTTCAAAGTTTTTATTTTTTAATGACAGTTGACATTCAATGTTACTTTATATCAGTTTCAGGTATACAGCATGGTGGTTAGACATTTACATAAAAAATACGGAACACTTCTCACTTTGTAAGTCGTCCTTATGCAGGAGCCGTGCTAATCTTCTCTGTGTCGTTCCAGTTTTAGCGCATGTGCGGCCCACGCGAGCATGAGCAGTGTTTTCTTCTGCATTTGCATATGATCTGTGAGGTGCTGCCTCTATACCAAGATTATTCAAATTCTGTCAATACCTCTGCAAACTAAGTATTATCATTCCCACACTGCAGGTAAGAAAAAGATGGCTCAGAATATTAGACACTTAACCTAGTGTTATAGAGTTTCGGATACTAGCTATAAGGTACCAAGTCCTGGGTTTAGACTTAGGTTTCTTTGTACTGAACTATGCTGTATCAATTTTTATGTTAGTATTTGTCTTTTTACCCCTAGTTACATTTTCAGCTCACTGAGGCAGATGACGTGAATAGGGACAGCCTCATACATTTTGTAGCACTTTCATAATGTCATCCTAAATGTAATGTATGGACTCAGTAATTATGGAGTGGAAAGACTGAGGCAACACACTGAAGATGATTTCAAAAGGCAAATGGCTTCAAGTCAGGTGATATACACTCTCAAGAGTAAGGCCTTGGATACATTCAGGAGAGCCAGGGAATCCCCTTTGTTGCTCCATTTCCTCTGCAAGGGTTTCCACTGGGAGACTGAATCTAGAGGAGCACCCAGCACCCATAGCTACTGCTACATTATCTCAACCATGTTGTTCCCCCACCCCCATCCTGCTCCGCCATGCTTTTTCTCTCACAGGTTCATGCTTTCCTTAGCCGGGAGTGGAGAGGGCCAGGATGCTGGGCATATTGGGCTGATCTGCTGCTTCCAGGGTCCCCAGGGATTCAGTGGGCCTGACTTCAGCTTATCTGCCTGGACACACCTGCAGCCACATTCACTCTCCTGTCCCTGACATACCACGGTGGCACAGGAAAATCTACAGTTATCAAAAGGACAAAACCAGCCCCATTTGCTATTGTGACACCATTTGCCTAGGAGGTCTATGACCTTGTTAGACATGACTGTCTTTTTACTCTGTTGAGCTTGTCCTTAGGACTGGAAATTACTGGGAAGCAAGAACCGAACATGACTAACTGCTCTCTACAGCCTCAGGCAGAAGATAACACCGGAACAGACTGCAGCCTCCTCTTACAATGCCCCAGCAGCCCAGGGGCCGCACAACAGCAACCCCCACCCTTTCGTAATCCAATTATAATCCAATAAAAGCTCACAGCTCCCACCCCTCAAGGCTGGCGTATCTCTCCACACCATGCCCCTCTCCTTTCTTGGAGAGTGAATAAAACTTTATTCTCTACACTTTCTTCTCTTTGTGAATTGTTTCACAGCTCATATCACCAACCACCCTAACAGTTATATAGCAGGACTTCATCTGGGAGGTGAGGCAAACTATATCTGTATTCTAAGGACCCAAAACATGTCTGTGGTTTTTACTCCCATCCCTTTTCCATTTGTTACTAACCTTAAGTAAGGACAAAGTATTTGGTCCTTCTCAGGTACACACCTCGGTGTCTTATTCTAATGCTTTCCTAATTAACTTCCATTTATTCTCCTGCCTAAAGAATTCCTAGCTCCTCAAGGGTAAAGAGAAGAGAGGAAAGCTTCTAATATCATCACTCATTTTTTACAAATTTGAAGTTTTGGGAAAATTTTTTTGATCTTTTGGTACCCAAATTTTGACTTTTGATACTTTTGAAATTCAAATTTTCTTTCCCTTAATTTATTTCTGTCATAAATTTTAAAAGCTATATTATAGTAAGTATGGGCTTCCTTCTTGGTTTTTCTATTTCTGCTGTAACAAATGTACATCAATGGCAGAGGGTGTAGATTATCTGTATTTGATGCTTGAGTTGCAGTGAGAGTGGCAGTGACCAAGGGTGGAAACCAAATGGAGAAATCTTTTTTAAAAAATATTTTTGATTTATTTACTTTTTTAGAGAAGGGGAAGGGAGGGAGAAAGAGAGGGAGAGATACATTGGTGTGCGAGAGAAACATCGATCGATTGCTTCTCACATGCGCCCCAACAGGGGACCTGGCCCACAACACTGGCATGTGCCCCGACCAGGAATCAGACCATCGACCGTTAGGCTCATAAGGTTGAGGCTGGCACTCAACCCACTGAGCCACACCAGCCAGGGTAAGAGAGAAATCTTAACCTCATCTAAGATATTGAAATATTATCAGGCTATATTTGGTTGCCCCTGTGTTACTGAGTATGAAATATGATCTGGAAAATAAAATCAAAGGGGCCTGAAGCATAAAGGTTTGCCATGTTTAGCCATGATCCTAATCGGCCCTGTGACGAAAGAAAGGAAAAAATTCAATTAAAGGCCGCATAAAGGGGATTTATTGCTCCCATGGAGATCAGGGCCACAAGGAATTAGGCAGACGGAAGGAATACCCCAGGGATCCCCATAGTAGGTAATGACCGAGAAAAGAAAAAAAACATCTGGAGGTGAGGAGTTTGTGAGCTCTGACAGAATAGCACCTGGAGTCCCAGAGAAGAGATAAGAGGAGGGGTACTGGAGGGGAGAAGGACCATGATGAACTTGGTCAGAGAATAGTGCAGGGTCATCCAGCACGTCCACTCTGCTGTTCTCAAAGACTGTCAGTGCACCTACAATAATAGAACAGACATGAGATCATAGGTCTTAGGGGATCCTGTGATATCTTCATGCTGTTTTATAATTCTACAACTTTTCAACCACACCTGTGTCCACAACCTCTCCCCACCTTCCTTCCTCCTCTACTGTGTCTCCAAGTCCCGGCTCTAACAAATCTGAATCCTTACCTTCCCTTTGGAGTGTGACTCACAAGGGCCCTTGGTGTCTGGGGGCACCACCTGGGCGCAGGCCCTGGATAATGAAGACAGTGCCCACCACGATGCCCACGAGGCCCACAGCCAGCCCCAGGGCGCAGACCACAGTCTCTGTCAGCTCTGACATAGGAGTTGGAACCTCGGGCTCTGTAAAAGTGAAGTTATGGAGGTCAGAAGATAGAAGGTTGATTCACAGGCCTGTGTGTAAGACAGGGTGGGAGAGGTGGTGGTGTTTCTACAAAGACTTGGTACCATGTTTTGGGCAAATAATAGAGCCTATGATTAGAAATCCTTGAAGTGTAGAAAACAAGCTTGGGACATGAAATCTAGGATCTAAAAGGCAGGATGTTCTGACCTGACAGAGAAAAGAAGGCACCAAAACTCGTGGGACTCATACATACCCCAGTGTTTCAGAAGCGGCTTCTCCAGGCCCCAGTGCTCCACCTTGCAGTCATAAATGTCGTCAGCAGAAGGGAGGAAGGTGAGGTAACTGATCTTGAAGAAGGAATGATCACTCTTGGACAGGAAGCTGGTTTCAGAAACACCCTCTGTGACTGAGCGCCCATTGCTTAGCCATGTGATATTGATTACAGGAGGGAAGATGTTGTCCACGGCACAGATAAGGGTGTTGGGCTGACCCAGCTCCACACGAGATTTGGGAAACACAGTCACCTCAGGAACCTCTATGAGGAGGAAATAGCACTAGAATTAGAATTGCAAATAGCTCTGCCCTGAGGCTCCCATTGCATCCTGGATGAGCCTCCCCACCAGCATGGTCCACTCTGCTTGTGAACTGCTGAACGCTGCCTGCCGCCCTTCCCTCTGAGGGCCTGCCTGCTAAGGCAGCAGGTCTACGGGACCTGTCCTTGAAGGGTTCAAGGATTGCAATATGAGAGCAAAACTCTTTGTATTACATGGAAATATGTGATTAGCAAGAAGGGAGAAGATGAGGCTTCAGCAATTACCATGAGAAGACCTGGGGACTCCTTGGAAAGGAGAGCATTTTATAGGGTGGTGAAGGGTGTGCATCCGAGGCAAGAAGGGAGTGAGGCCTGGTATGAAGGGGTAGATTCAGTAAAGAGCCGGGTTGGTGGGCACATACCATTGACAGCCGCAGTAGAGTTGGAGCGTTTAATCAGGACCTCCAAGTTGTGTTTTGATGTAGCCACGTCTCTCAGTCCACCCTGCGGGTCAAAACCTCCGAAACTGCTAAAGTCCGGCAGCCGCCAGACAGTCTCCTTTTTCTGCAGGTCCACGTGGAACAACTCATCTCCATCAAATTCAAAAACATACTGGCCAGAGGGACCGTAGGACTGGTAGACACTTACACCATAGGCACCAATGTGCTCAGCTGATGAGTTGGGGATGGGAGATGGAAAACAGGGAGAGAAAAGTATCTTATTAAACAAAGTGACAGAAGAAACTGACTTTGAAACATTGTGGGCTCCACCTTTGTCCCAGTTTTTAGACAATTCCCAGCACCTGCTTCCTCCCCTTGGTTGTCCAATTAGAATCCAGCCTGCCTTTCCATTCTAACGAAGGTTCCACAGGAACAGAATCTCCCAGGCTTGTCTGCTGCTGTCCTTGCTGGCCTCGCTCAGTGCCTGACACGTCGTGGGCTTATGATAAATACCGTAATGGGATGAAACAAGGAATACGTGAATGATCATGGCATTAGCTTTGCTTCCCAGGGATTCAATTTATGTCTGTCTCTTTCATAAGTTTTTCTCTCACTTTAAGTTCTTCATCAGCTAATTGCACATTCTTTATGGTTCCTCTCTCCTCAGTGCTGGCTCAGAGCAGAATCCTTCTATGCAAAGATTCCCTCCTCCTTTTCTTCTTTTAAACCAAGGAAAAGCACACAAGATCTTATTTTAAAAGACTTTCTTTAACTATTTTAGGGTATAAAAAAGAGTACGATAAGGACAGTGACAATACTACAAAATATATAAAAAGTCAACAGTGCTTCTAAGTTCTCTGTTTTTGTAACAGTAATGATTCTTACAGGAGAGCACCCGATTTCCTCTGAAGCAAAAATGAAAATTTTATTTGATTTTTGGATCTCTGTTATTTCCCACCACCCCCTTTTTTTCTTGAAGGACATTATTAAACCTCTCCTTTCTCTGCCTCAACACTTACATTTGTTGAGGACTCAGGGTAAATTCTGGCCCTATGCTTCTCTGAGGATGGAAAGCTGATGGGCCGCCGGCACAGGGTGACTCTGTCAAAATGAGCCTGACTGAACAGTTTGCTCAGACACATCTGAGCCAGTTAGCATTTCCTCTTCCCGCCCTTTCTTATTTACTGAGTGTCCACAAGGTTTCAGACATTGCGAGAAGCAGGGAATGAAACATGGATCATGCGTTGTCTCTGCCCTCGAGGAGCTCATTGAATGGGGTGGGTTGGGGGCGTCAGTAAAGGAGCCAAAACTGTGTACTGCGCTGAGTCCTCCACAGATACCTCATCTGCCAATCAAACCAAATGACATTATCCTTTCAGGTTCCTGGGTCTTTACAAAGGTCTGTTTTTCTCCCTGAAATTGTCTTTTAGGATTTCCTGGACACATCCAGTTCATTTTTGAAGTTTCTGCTTAGTTACTAACTTTTTAGCTAAACTCTGTCATTAAATATATTTTTGACCACATTATGAACTCCAACCCCTCCATCCAAATGTCCTTCTTTATAAGTTTATCTGTTCCTCATCCCCACACAGCATGCCCTCCTTGGTTGGTCTCTTAAAAGGCCTCCCAACAAAGCTTCCTTATCCTTGTAATGAATCTTCTGACTCCTTTTTCAAACATGAATATACGCAATTCATCTTTTCATCTGGTACTTGTCCTGAGCAGTCAACTGTTGCTGGAGAACATCACACTGCTGGGACAGCTGGGACTAATTCACTTTCACAGTTTCAGCCTCACTGGGTCCACTGTCCTGCTCTCCTGAACCGAACTGTCTCCATCGCTAATCTCAGCATCCTCTAGGGGGCAGACAGCATGTCTTTCATCTTCTGTTTGGCCTTCCTAAGGAGCTTGCTCTGCGCTTGAACTGTGTATTAAATGTCAATTGTTATTCTTGAGGATCACACAGATTTTGGGGAAGACTGACAGACACAAAGATAGCAGAATCCTGTGAAAAGTAGACTCAGCAGCGACCAGGGCTGCATTATGTGTTGCTTAAGTGGTGCCTTTTTTTCCCCCCATAAAAATATTAATAAGTCCTATTTTATGACCAAACTGGTATAAAGACAAATATAATCCAGGCTAAATTAAAATCGTTTCTTCTACCCTAAAAGTTCATTTTTTCTTTTAATTTTAAAAGAAATTAAAGTATTTTCATGGGGCTCTACAGGCATCTCAGGCCCTTGGCCTGGTGCCCACCGTGTTAATGGGTAAGTCGAGCCTGACCAGGGCACCCTGGCGTGGCGGCGAACGGGAAATCTGGGCGTGCTCCGGAGAGGCAGGTTCCACCTCCACTGCCCAGCAAAGAAGGAATGCGGGCAGCCACGGTTAATGAGGTCGCTGAAGATTGGAGTAACCTCTGCTTCACTTCACCTTTGAACAATTTGTCTTTTCTACTTTGGTTTTTACAAACCCCCTCTTCATGCCAATGAAACAATAGGGGAAAGAGCCAGAGGTGGGTCCTGGAAAGAAGGGAGGCTAAAGGGGTGTAGGGAGAGAGTGTGGGAAGAGGTAAACAGCACAGGTAGAGGGGCCCCGGGGGCCGAGTAATTACTCCATGCACGCCCATTCTTCCTCTTACAGAGCTTCCTTAGATGGGGTGACGAACAGGCCATTTGGGCCGACAATTTGAGACTAATATAATTTAATTCACCAAGTTTTCATCTTAAAGTTCTCGATTTTAAGATAAAAACGTTCTCTACCTTGTTAACGAAAAATTATAAAGCTAGCCTGTAATAGTAATAATGTAAAAATAAGAACATCATTGACATTTATAGGTCTTCACTGTGAAGGAAGTATATCTACATACCTATTTTACTTGATTATTTGTGAGGTGACACATAAGAAGTTACACATAAGAAGTAACTGAGATTAAGTGAGGACCACTCCCCACCTGTGCCCGTTCTCAGCATGGAAATATATGTAAATCTGAGACAAAGCAAAGAACCCTTCTTTACAGCGAGTTAGAATACATAATTTACAAAACTCTTTGCCCCAAGATAAACTACAGGAGAAATGTATAACAAGCTCTAAAAGTTGTTAAAGGAAAATTTGGGAGCCATAGTTCGCGAATTTTTAGTAACAAAACATCCACTTGTGAAAACACCCCTAATCTTTGAGGCCATCGTGCATGAATGCCACAGAGCCCTGCAGGCTATGTTCACAGATCCAGTGTCAGAAACACAGTAATGCCCCTGGCGAAATATGCAGCAACACACGTAGCAAAGAGAGTAGGCTGGGACTCTGGTTTGAAAAACAAGGAAGGACCGTACTTTTTGGATCTGCTTAATGTTAGAATGCCTTTGAGGGCTATCTACTATTTCTGTGCGAATCTCTCTCTTTTACCCTCCAGTTCTCTGTCTTCCAAGTCTAGTCCCCACACCCCTTAGCGGTGCACTCACCCACAATGTCTTCACCTCCACAGGGACTCATCACAGTGGTCAGGGCAAGGGTCCCCCAAATCAGAGCTCTGGTTACGATCATCCTCTTCTCAAGGTGGTCTCCTCAGTTGCTGTTCTGAGTTATAGAACAATGGTGAGGACCAAGCTGAGAGAGATCTAAAAATACCCAAACTAAACCCTATACATCAGGTTCTGGCCAATCAGAAAACTCCCCTATGATGACACCGCAGTTGCCAGTTGAAAAATTTGTAGCAGAGGCCTAGTAGGGATTGGGAAATCCCCTGGTTCTGACGTGACCTCCACTCAGGGTGGACCTGAAGGAGTTTTCTCTGAAAAGAGGGAGGCTATTAAATCACAACCTTCTCTCATGTGTGTGTGCCTGCTGGTGACGATGGGGTGGGGATTTCTAAGAAGCTGCATGGATAGATGCGGTCACTACTAATACGGTGTCCTTCAGGGCTTTCTGGGTTACAACCTCCAAGAATTCGCCCCTGAGTTGATTCCTCTTCCAGACAACCCAGCCCACTCCTCGTTCCCTGGTCTCCATATGTAGCTTCGCTGTCTTTCTTTTTGTATCCATAGTGCATATGGACTCTAAATTTTGAGTTGACCCACTCAGTCATCAAGGGAATCTCTGCTGGTGGTAGCCAAGAAATACTTTTGACTTTTCTACTTATATGAATCCTGTTGAGTAAGTTTTTTTTTTTCATGCTCTCAAAAGCTCCAATATTTGCACCTGGGGCAATAAAAGGAGCTACAGTGCAGTGCTGTCTGCAGTAACTGCATGATCTTGCATCTGAATTCTTCCTGCCTTGAGTATTCTTCATGCTCTATGTTTTGGTGCTGCTTATGAACATTTAAAGGAAATTTGGAGACATTGATTATATTAAAGAAAGCTCTGTTGGCTCACTCGATGATTTTTTTTTTTTTAATTTAAGAATGTCAAGTAAATTGTTGTGGGTAGAATGATGGGAATTGCTGTCACTTAGAAAACTGATTTCTTTCCCTTAACTTGTTGGATCTTTTCATATTCTTTATCCCTGCCTATGAAATTTCCAGTGTTTATGAGGGACTAGGGAATGAGTTAAAACCACAGGAGGGAGGCCTATTTTGTTTCAGAAGAATTGATTTTCTATGTGTTATGGCAACCACAAGGTAATTGGTATTCCATTTGGAGATAGCCACCCTGTCCCTGTCAGGTGGTCCTCGGTTTCTCAGTATTCTGTCTTACCTCATGGTGACAGTGACTGTAAAGAAGGAGGGGACAGGAAAGCCCTGTGTCTAGGGGCTTCCTGGTGCTATTAACCAGGTCTGGGGTTACCAGGAGCTGGCCTGGTTACTCACGGCTAGGCTCTGGTGTTTCCTTCCTGAACATAAGCAATTTACTAGAATGTCAGTATTGGACAGTCACTCTGTGACTATGATGGGTCAACACAGAAGATGAGGTCACTCAGTAACTATGTCTGAACACAAACAAAATGTGAACATTTCTGAACCGCAACAATGACCAAGCACACCTCTCTCGTAGACAACATGAATGATTGCTGCTTCTTTTCTTTAAACTTATTTTTATTCGTTGATTTGAGAGGCAGAGAGAGAGATTTGTTGTTCCACTTATTTATACATTCATTGGTTGTTTCTTTTATGTGTCCCGACCAGAGATTGAACCTGTCAACGTGGGTGTATCATGACAATGCTCTAACCAACTGAGCTACCCAGCTGGGGGTGACTGCTGCTGCTTTTTTTTACCAATTAAAGTTTTAGCTCCAGTATTGTCTTCCTTCCTTCCAGGTAAGGTTCGTTAAGATACTCAATGATAGAATTACCCTACCCCATCATCCATTTCCTAACAGAATCCAATTAAGAACAAAATCTGTTTCTTAAATCCTTCTCAAGATCGCCTAACACAAGCTCAAACCTTCTGAGTTTAATGATCAGTTTTATGTGTCAGGTAGGTTATAGTCTCCAGTTTTTCAATCAGATATTAATATTTTATAGATATGATTAAAGTTCATAATCTGTTAACTTTAAGTAATAGAGATTGTTATCCTGGATAATTGGAGCTGAACCAGATCGTCAGTTAAAGAGTCTCAAGAGCAGCGCTGAAGCATCCCGGAGGGAAGAGATTCCACTTTGGGCTGCAGCCTGTGCTCCGTTCCAGCCTGCCCCTCCTGACAAAGGCCTACCCTGTGGATCTTAGGCTTGCCTAGTTCCCCACAATTGCGTAAACTAATTCCTTGCAAAAATGTCTTTAATACACATCTCCTACTGATTTTGCTTCTTTGGTTCCAATACACTCTTACTAAGATGCCCCACGATTTCCCAAAGTAAGTTTCCCTCTCACTGCAATGGATGATAACATAAACTTGTTCATGCACAGGTGTCCTCCCAATGGCCTTTGGCTGGAGACATTGACAGCACCTCATTAGGTTGTTGGGGGGAATACACATAAACTGTACTTGGAATGAATTCTTAGGACACTTTAAATATACTTGTCATGCTTTCATGGCTTCTCTTATTTAATTTGCATCTCTCTGATGGTTAGTGATGCTGAGCATCCTTTCATGTGTCTCTGGGCCCTGTGTATGTCCTCCTTGGAGGAGCGTCTGTTCAAGTCCTTTGCCCATTTTTTAAATTAGATTTTTTGTCTTCCTGGAGTGGAGTCATGTGAGTTCTTTATATATCTTGGAGATCAAACTCTTGTCTGAGGTATTATTGGCAAATATAATTTCCCATACAGTTGGTTTCCTATTCATTTTGCCGACATTTTCTTTAGCTGTGCTTTTTATTTCGATGAAGTCCCATTTGTTTATCCCTTCCTGTATGTCCCTTGCTCTAGGGAACATGTTGGTGAAAATATTGCTGCGTGGAATATCTGAGTTTTTCCCACCTATGTTCTCCTCTAGGACTTTTATGGTATCACAATCTACACTGAAGTCTTTTATCTGTCTTGAGATTATTTTTGTGTGTGGTGTAAGTTAGTGGTCAAGTTTCATTTTTTTGCATGTAGCTGTCCAGATCTCCCAACACCATTTGTTGAAGAGGCTATTTTTACTCCATTTTATGCTTCCGCCTCCTTTGTCAAATATTAATTGACTGTAGAGACATGGGTTTATTTCTGGGCCCTATGTTCTGTTCCGTTGATCTATGTGTCTGTTCTTATACCAGCACCAGACTATTTTGACTACAATAGCCTTGTAGGATACTTTGATATCAGGTATCATGATTCCTCTGATTTTATTCTTTTTTCTCAAAATTGCTGTGGCTATTCAGGGTTGTTTATTGTTCCATATAAATTTTTGCAATGTTCTATATCTGTGAAATATGTCCTTGGTATTTTAATAGGGATTGTGTTGAACATATAAATTGCTTTGGGTAGTATGGACATATTGATGATGTTAATTCTTCCAGTCTATGAGCACAGTATATGCCTCCATTTATTTGTGTCTTCCTTAAGTTCTTTCTTCAGTGCTAGTTTTCTAAGTGTACGTTTTTCACCTCCTTGGTTAGGTTTATTCCTAGGTACTTTATTTTTCTTGTTACTATAAGAAATGAGTTTTTCCCCCTGATTTCTGTGTCTGACATTTCTTTGTTGGTATACAAAAATGCCTTCGATTTCTGAATATCGACTTTGTATCCTGCTGTTTTGCCAAATTCTCATATTATGTTGAGTAGTTTTTTCGAGGAGTCTGCAGGGTTTTCTCTGTATACTATCGTGTCATCTGCAAGCAACGACAGTTTTACTTCTTCCTTTCCAATTTGGATGCCTTTTATTTCTTTTTCTTGCCCGATTGCTATGGCTAGAACTTCCAATACTACGTTGAATAGAAGTGGTGAAAGCAGACATCCTTGTCTTATTCCCGATCTTAGTTGGAAAGCTTTTAGTTTTAGCCCATTGAGTATGATGTTGGCTGTAGGTTTTTCGTATACGGCCTTTATTATGTTGAGGTATGCTCCCTGTACTCTCACTTTGCTGAAAGTTTTTATCCTAAATATGTGCTGTACCTTATCAAATGCTTTTGCCACATCTATTGAGATGATCATGTGATTTTTGTCTTTCCTTATGTTTATGTGATATATTATGTTTGATTTGTGAATATTGTAGCATCCTTGCATCCCTGGGATGAATCCCACTTGATCATAGTATATGATCTTTTTAATGTATTGCTGGATCCAGTTTGCTATATATTGTTGAGGATTTTAGCGTCTATGTTCATCTGCGATATTGGCCCATAGTTCTCTTTCTGTGTTGTGTCTTTATCTGGTTTTGATATTAGGATGGTGCTGGCCTCATAAAAAACAGTTTGGTAGTGTTCCCTCTTCTTGGATTTTTTGGAATAGTCTGAGAAGGATAGGAGTTAACTCTTCCTTAAATGTTTTATAAATTTCTCCTGTGAAACTGTCCAGTCCAATGCTTTTGTGAGCCAGGAGTTTTTGATTGCTGCTTCAATTTCACCACCTGTTATTGGTCTTTCAGACTTTCTGCTTCTTCTTGATTGAGTTTCGGAAGATTATATGTTTCTAGAAATTTATCCGTTTCACCCAGGTTTTCAAATATCTTGGCATATAGTTATTTGTAGTAATTTCTTACAGTCCTTTGTATTTCTGTGGTATGAATTGTAATCTCTCCTCTTTCATTTCTGAACTTATTATATTTGGTTCCTCTCCCTTTCATTCTGATGAGACTGCTTAAAGGCTTGTTGATTTTGTTTATCTTCTCAAAGAACCAGCTCCTAGATTTATCCATCCTTTGAATTGTTCTTTTAGTCTCTATGTCATTTAATTCTGCTGTGATATTGGTTATTTCCTTCCCTTTACTCCCTCTGGGTTTTGTTTGTTGTTGTTCCTCCAGTACTTGTAGATGTTGTGTTAGACTGTTTATTTGAAATGTTTCTATCTTTTTTAGGTAGGCCTGCATTGCTATGAACTTGCCTCTCGGGTCTGTCTTCACTGTGTCCCATAGGTTTTGGACTGTTGTGTGCTCATTTTCATTTGTTTCCAGAAACTTTTTGATTTCTTCTTGATCTCATTATTAATCCATTCATTGTTAAATAGCATGCTATTCAGCCTTCATGAGTTTGAATGTTTTGAGTTTCTTCTTTATGGTTGGTTTCTAGTTTCAAGTCCTTGTGGTCTGAGAAAATGCTTGATATGATTTCAATTTTTTTTAAATTGGTTGAGGTTTGTTTTGTGTCGTCTATCATGTCGTCTATCTTTGAAAATGTTCTATGTGCATTTGAAAAGAATATGTATTTTGCTTCTTTGGGATTAAAGTTTCTCTATCTATATTAGTTAAGTTTATTTGCTCTAATGCATCTCTCAGTTCCACATATCCTTGTTCATATTTTGTTTGGAGGATCTATCCGTTTTTGACATTGGGGTGTTAAAATTCCCTGCTGTAATTGTGTTGCTGTCTACATCTTTCTTGAAGTCTGCCAGGATTTTCCTTATATATTTGGGTGCTCCTATGTTGGGTGCATACAGGTTTATACTGTTTATGTCTTCTTGATGAAATCTTCGATTTGAGTATTATGAAGTGTCCTTCTGTGTCTCTTTTTATGGCCTTTGTTTTGAAGTCTATTTTGTCTGAAATAAGTATTGCTACCTGGCTCTTTCCCCTGATTGTTTGCTTGAAACATTTTTTTCTAACCCTTCACTTTCAGTCTGTGTAGGTCTTTGGTTCTGAGGTGGGTCTCTTGTAAGCGGCATATATGTGGGTCATGTTTTCTTATCCATTTAGGTACCCTAGGTCTTTTGATTGGAGCACTTAATCCATTTACATTTAAGGTTATTATTGATAGGTTCTTATTCATTTTTCCCCTTCGTACCTTTGTTCCTCTTTCTCTTACTCTTTTTCTTCATATTCTTTAAGCAGTCTCTTTATCATATCTTGCAATGCTGGTTTGGTGGAGGTATATACTTTCGACCTTCTTTTGTCTGGGAAACTCCTTATTTTGCCTTCCATTTTAATTAAGAGCCTTGCTGGGTAGAGTAGTCTTGGTCTCAGTCACTTGCTCTTCATTACTCAGAATATTTCTTGCCATTCCCTTCTGGCTTGTAGTGTTTCAGGGGAGAAGTCAGCTGCTAACCTTATCAGGGCTACCTTGTATGTTACTTCTTGTTTCTCCCTTGCTGTCCTTAAGATTCTCTCTTTGTGCTTGACTTTTGCCATTTTAATTATGATGGAGTGGGACTCTTTGGGTTCCCCTTGATTGGGACCTTCTGTGCTTCCTGGGCTTGTGAGACTTTTTGTCTCCTCAAATTAGGGAAGTTTTCCATCAGTAATTTTTCAAACAGGTTTTCTTTCCCTTGCTTCTTTTCTTCTCCTTCTGGTATCCCTATTATACAGATATTATTATGTTTCATGTTGTCCTGTATTCCCCTTAACCCCTCTTCATTCTGAGTCTTTTTTTTACTTTTCTTGCTCTTTCTAGGAGTTTTCTTCTACCGTTTCCTCTAGCTCACTGATTCAATCCTCTAGCCTGCTTTTGATTCCTTCTCCCGTCTTCTTCAGTTCAGAAATTGTATTCTTCATTTCCTCTTGGCTCTTGTTGATTGTTTCTATGTCCTCTTTCATGCTGATATAGTTTTCAGTAAGCTCCTTGTAGCTTCCCTGTAGTTTTTGGTAGTTCTCACTGAGGTCATTGAGCTTCCTTATAACCGTTGTTTTGAACTCAATGTCTGATAGTTTACGTGCCTCTATTTCACTTAGCACTCTTACTGAGGATCCCTCCTTTTCTTTCAATTGGGGGTTGTTTCTTTGTCATCCCATTATTTAGAAGACTCTTCTTGTTTGCTTATGCTTCTTAAATTGATCTGTTTTGAGTCCCTGACTTTGTGGCATGAACTTGTATGGGAGGAGACCTGTGAGATTCAGTGCTGCAGTCTCCTTGATCTCCTTGATGCCCTTGGGATGCCCTTTATGCCATTTATGTTGCCTTTCTGGATGTGACTGAGTTTTGATTGTTGTTGGGTCATTCTTTGGTGGGTCCTTCCCTCCAGCTGGTTGGCTGAGGGTCACTCCGCCCCCCATGTCTTGTATGCTGTTGTGCAGGTGCCACCGGAACAAAACCACAAAGCCCAGGAGACAAACCCACACCCACAAAAATAACTCCCCCCGCAACAATCCCACTATCAATGGCAAATTAACCAGTATTAATAAGGGCATAAAGAAATTAAGGCTATTATAAGAAAGGAGAGTGAATATGAGATGACCTACTGAAAGAAAAATGATTTTGAAGGTTAGAGGGCGGAGCAGTAGTAAGAGTAGGGAATCGGAGCAATATCAAGAGAGAAAATAAAATTTACATCATGAATAACAAAAGGGAATGAAAAAAAAGGAACATGCACAAACTGGATGGACAAGAAATGAATGTTAAAAAGCTATATAGGAAAGAAAATATCACAAATCATGGAGAAGACCACAGTGGATTTCATCTGGATTGCCTCTAGTATTTACCACTGTTTTTTCTTTCTTGAGCCACCTCTGGTGATGTCAGATGTTGGCCCAGTCTGACCTTAGGCAGTCTCTTCGAGACTTCCAGGGATGGACTGCCTGTGGCTGTCCCCTTCAGTTGTTAATCTAGTCACTCTGCACTGAGCAGTCAGACTTAAGCACCACAGGGTGGGGCAGAATGCCTCCTGGGGTGGGGTCTATTGTTTTCCTTCAGGCTGCTGCTGCTTGTTGTGGAGTGGAGTGGTGTGCCTGAGCAGGATGGCTGCTTTGTATGGCGGATGACTCAGTACTGGGATCCTGGCTTCTACTCTCTCAGTTTTCTCCTCAAAGTTTCCATCCCCAGTCTCTCCTTAGGTGTCTGTAGCCCACTCTGCCCCTGCCTTTGCCAGAGCCTGGGTTAAGTGGCGGCACATGAAAATTTGTGCATTAGCCCTTTAAACGATTCTTTGCATCTCCAGCTGTCCGCCTCTGGCATAGGGCAACCCTCCCGCTTTTTGCCACTGCTTATTATCTGTGTACTTTTTCGGCTCTGGTGCTGTAGGTTGGGCATCCCTTATTAAGGTTTAGACCCCACTCTTCCCAGGGGTATCCAGTCGGCCCTGTAAGTATCCGTCTGGACCTGTCATCTGTGGGTGCTCAGCCAGCTTTCTTGAGTCTCTACCACACTTTTTTCCAATCAGGTTGTGCTGAAGCTGATTCTTCTGTCTGTCTGAGGTTATAAGGCTTCTCTCTCGCTATTGTTCAGTTGTTTGTTCCAGGTCTTTTCTCCACAATTTAGTTGTAATTCCAGATTTGTCCTGGGAGGAATTTATTGTACTTCCATTCACTCCTCCACCATCTTACCTGTTTCCATTTTCAAATTCTTTAGTTCTGACTTTCAACTACGTTGCCCTGATACAACCTTAGTTATGATGCATTGATGAGATTTCACCATAAAGGCTAAGGCCTCTCCTATCTTGCAGCACTTAAAGATGCCTCACAACAATAACAGAGTACAGAGTAGCAAAGTAAAAAGAGGATGTACATAGGAATCAAATAAATAAGTACTCAATACTGCTTTTGATTTTTATCAACTGCATCAGCTTGGGCAAATCACTCAAAATTCATGAGTCTTAGGGTTCTTTCCTGTAAAATGTGGTGGAAACTATTATGTAATTACATGATAGCTAATATGATGACACGAAATTATAACAATAAATTATAAGGTTTAAATACGGTTCAGTGCCTGGCACATAGCAAGTATTCCCAGGTGATAACTATTATATAATAACAAATATTGATACAGATAACGGTACTGATAACATCATGCCTAGGCCAGCAACAGCCCATAAGTTTTCCTTCATGCATCCAACCTCCTCCCTGTGGCATTCTATGTATGTGGCCCTCAGAAGCACAAGAAATCACCGGGAAGTAGAATTTCTTTGAAGAGTTATTATATTAGTCAGATTTTTCTATGCAACAATGTACTCCAAAATTTAGTAACATCGAACAATGATTTATTGTTTTCTCATGATTCTGTAAGATAGCATTCAATAAATTGTGCAAGGCCCACTTGGACAATCTTCATGCTCTGGGCTGGGCTCAGGTATTCTCAAGTGGGCTTCCTCACATACCTGCAGCCTCAGTTGGTTGAGTTGGGACTGCTGGGCCTCTCTCCATGTGGGTTTGTTATCCAGCAGGCCGACTGAGGCTCACTTAGAAGGTGCTGAAAGGCTCCCTGGTACAAGAGAAAAACTGTAGGGCTTCTAGAGTCTAAACTTAGAACTCACTTAGAACTCAGCATTGCTTCCACTACATTCTCTTAGTCAAAGCAAGCCACAGTACTAGCTCAGATCAAGAAGTGGGTTCACAGACTAAATTTCTTGACAGAATGAGCTACAAAGTATTTGTGGCTATTTTTGCATTTGCCATAATGTTTTCTGATTTTTTAGTATAGGTGAATGAGTTTGGTGTGTGAGAGTTGGAGTATCCCCATATATTTTATTTTATTTTATTTTTATTGATTTTACAGAGAGAGAGAGAGAGAGAAAGAGAGAGAGAAAGAGAGAGAGAGAAAAAAAATTTGTTATTCCACTTATTTATGCACCCATTGGTTGATTCCATACAGGAATTGCCCTGACCAGGGATTGAACCCACGCCCTTGGTGTATTGGGATGATGCTCTAAGTAACTTGAGTGCTGCAAAGTCCTATGTACTGATATTTGGTCACGTGGCCTCTCACAATGATAAAGTAATGAAACAGATGAGCCTTGCAAAGGCAACGATTCTATTTTTCATTAAATATAATTCCCATCGATTTTTTTTCACCACAAACATCTCCTATGTGTATGAACTAGTGACTTTAAATGAATATCTTAAATAAACTGTTCCTTAATGGTTTTCAGTGAAAATTATGCAAAATTACATTTGTGTACAGGTCTACTTTCACCTTAGCCCAAAGGAATATTTGGCTAAACTGAATAGGTTATTTGATGAGGGCTTTCTGTTGAGATTATGTCTTATAATCAACAGATGCATGTGAGTTGAACTGACGCTCTTAATTCATCTGAATCAAGTTATGGAACTGACTGCCTGGAGACAGATGATGTTCTTTGTGTCCAGTGGTGACTGGGTCTCTTCCCAGGAACTCTCCAATCCTAAAGTACTTATATTTGAGCATTCATTGTACAGATATCTTTACTTAGCATTAGTCAGTAAAATAAATGAAAAATAATATTATATAAATTCTTTAAAAGTAATTTAAAATAAATTAAATAGAAGGTGGGCAAAGGTTGTTTGTATGGAAAATAATACAATAATTAATAAATAATAATACAAGAATAAACTGTGCTTTGAGCACGTACAGCTGTAAACCTACTTTTGCCCCACCCTGTATTTTAAAGCAAATGTCAGCATATATACCTAGACGGGTTTTCCTAGAAATTTTAAATGGTGAATTAACTAGAGCTTTAAAAATACAAAATATAATGCAAGTAAATTTCTAATGTTTCAATTACTGACAATGCTAAACAAAAATAATCCACATATATGTAAAGTTTGGGAACACACAAATACATCAAACAAAAGAAGTATCTTTTAAAGTTGTGTTTAAAATGGAGGCTGATTATATATGTATTAGTCTTGCTAGACACTATTTCTAAAACTATGCCATTAAAGATCTCTATAGCCATATGTGGATA
This sequence comes from Mormoops blainvillei, assembly GCA_004026545.1. Lineage (NCBI taxonomy): Eukaryota > Metazoa > Chordata > Mammalia > Chiroptera > Mormoopidae > Mormoops > Mormoops blainvillei. Next base: position 43,014 of record PVJD01002719.1, on the reverse strand, counting down.
GGGACAATGTCTCACCTGAGAGATGGCAGAGCTTGTGAGGCGTAGAGTATGCGCTAAAGACAGAGGGGGAGGCAGCAGAGGGCACCCATATCCACGTGGCCTCCTCTTCTGCCTGGGCCCTGTAAGAACCATGCATTAATTCTTACCTTTGAGATGTGGGAATATTCTGTTGGAGCTGTCCAGACTGTTAGTTCCCTTTCTTACCTGTCCTCTTCATCTTTGGAAAAATATCTTTACAAATACCTACAGATCATTTTTCAATGCAGGGCACATGGAGCTGAATGTACTCAGGGTGAGGGAGGACAACTTTCTAGTACACGAAGGTAGCTTCTTGTCTGAAATTCTGGTTTTTTGAAACTCTTTCTGCAGCTATGAGACTGGATGTAAGAAAAGCAACTCTCTACAATTTCAGCTCCAAGATAAGATTTAAAGGAGGTTAAAATAATAGCAGAGTCCCTCAGCAGAAAGGGTAGTTATGTCCCATATCTGCTGAAAGGGAGAGATTTGTGACCAGACAGAAAGACCAGACTGAGGGAACTTGGTGGGGGAGGATGAGATAGCCGTCTGCTTCATATTACTTTCTTATTCTCTGTCCTTCAGCTTACTGTTTTATTCATTTTGTAGCTTTTGAGCTAGAAATTTGATTATTGCTTTATGTCTACATAATTAATCATTATTATTAGCATTAATTTTATTTTTAAAATGCTTTTTAAAAGATTTTATTTATTTTTAGAGAGAAGGAAAGGGAGGGAGAAAGAGAGGGAGAGAAACATCAGTGTGTGGTTGCCTCTCACACACCCCCTAGTGGGAACCTGGCCCACAACCCAGGCATGTGCCCTGACTGGATATTGAACTGGCGACCCTTTGGTTTGTAGGCTATCACTCAGTCCACTGAACCACACCAGCCAGGGTAGAAACTCTAAAATTTTTAAATAGCATTGCACTTGGAGCTTTTTTGTTTGTTATCATTTTCTAATTTCTACTGTGCATACAGAGAATACTGAGTGTTATTTATACTTTATCAAATTTATAATGGTTTTCTTTGTGACATAATATGTAGTCAGCTTTCATAAATATCTCATGAGCACTTGTAAACAAGATATTTTCTCCACTACAGGTGTACATAGTTGAGAATATGTGTACAAACTTCATATTTCTGATTGCGTTTTTTCAGTTTCCTAAATCCTTACTATTGTGTCTACTTTATTTTTGACCAATCAAGGTGTGTAACAATTATATCTTATTACATTTATCTTTAAGGTGCTGCTGTTCTGTTTGATGAACAGATATTAACAAATGTTATGCATTCTTTGAGATGGTGGTACGCCATTCTCTCAGGTTGTGTGGCACCTGAATAAAACCTCTTTTTTTTTTTGTACCAGCATCTGCCTCACAAGTTTGGCTTTTGTGGCAGCAGGCAGCTGAATTTCCATTTTGTCTGGTTATAGTTTGGATACTCTAGTGGGACAATGTGGACCTTGGTAAGCCCATGAGGGCCTGGGCTGAGGTCCCAGCTGCCTGTGGCAGGCCACCTCCAGGAGCGTGACTGTGTGGACTACCCAGCAGGAGCCAAGAGCTTTTTCTTGGGGGTTTTCCCTGTACCCCTTCTCTAGGGGTCGGCCACCTGAAACACTCAGCTGGTGAAAGGAAACGGGTCTGGGGAACAGACAGACTCCAAGTTGAGCTGGTGTTCACTCTATCCCTGCTGCTTGGGCTTCCTGCCACTTGGTCCTTTGGTCCAGTTAGGACCATTTGCAGTACTGGTTGGCAGGCTATCCCTGCCACTTGAGCTTCGTGCCATTTAGGTCTGGTTAGGACCACTTGCAGTGTCAAGCATCAGATGGCAAGACATAATTCACTAAGACTTGCTTGTGGGCACTCATTTGGGATAAATAACTTGTGGATCCAAGTTTTGATGATATGTTCTCACTTTGCTGGGGACTTGCTATGGTTATGATTTTGGGTTTATACTTTCATACCATTGGGGTTTTTTCTGTTTTGACTCCTCAAGGGAGCCCAAGGGCCTGAATTTTAGCAGATTGGTCCATGTATAGCTGTGATTCAAGGACTAAGAAGGAAGTGATTGTCTATGGTAACACTGCCTGGCCTATGTACACTTTTGACTATGGGGAAAATGGCTCTCAAATGTTTTCCTAAATGACTACACCAGCATACAATTGGAATGTTTTGCCAATGGTCAGGAAAGTGGGACAAAATCCCTTAGGTCCGGGTGTTTATGTCTTTGCACGATAAGGATTTGGTAGAGAAAGGGAACCAACTAATGATGCAGAGAAGGGAATTGGCTTCAAACTCCCTCCCTAACAGTAAGACACAGGAAGAAAAGACAAATGAGGAAATGAGTCTTTTTAATGCCCGAACCCTGGGGAACCCAGAATTAGCAGCAGGAGGTTTTCCCCTTACTACCCCTCACCACTACTAGATACCCTTCAACTGGGCCCAGAGGGGCAACAGCCCCACCCCAAATAATGAAAGAATAGTCTCCCTCTTGAAGACCCAGCAGGGCACACAATTTGGCCAGGGAACACCCCTATCTGGAGCAGGACAGTTCCCTTTGAGGCAATATCCTGTAGGTGGTGTAAACCAGGGTGTCCAGCCTGCTGGCTACTATTGGGCCCATACTTCATTTTCCACTTCAGATTTACTGAATTGGAAGAATTCCAACCCCCCATATAAGGAGGATCCTCAGGAAATGGCAGATCTTATCACCTCCATTTTTGCCACTCACCATCCAAACTGGGCAGGTGTACAGGATCTTCTTAACATCCTGCTAACAGTAGATGAAAGACAGTTAGTTATAAATAAGGCTAATGAAGAGGCTGATCACCTCCATCAAGAAAAATCCCAACAGGACCCTCAGCCTGGCCGGGGCGGTTTCCTTGACAGAGCCCAACTGGGACCGGAATCCCAGGGACCCTGACTCCCTAGAACATTACAAAAGACGTGTATTGGAAGAACTTAAGAAAGGGATGCCTGGGCAAGAAAGCCTGAGTGTGATATAGGTCATTCAACAGAACCAAACAAAGACCCTTCTGAGTTTTCAGGAAGGATCTATCAGAACCATCGAAAGCACGCTGTTGCTGACCCACAGTCACCAGTAAATGCCCAGATGGTAAACGTGACTTTTATTGGGCTAAGTGCCCTGGATATCAGAAGGAAGCACCAACGTTTAGATGGGGCACTGGGAAGGAATCCCTCCCAGCTGGTGGACACAGCCTTTAAAGTTCACCATGTCTGGGAAACAAGGAAATTAAAGCAGGCCATTGTTTTTTAAGAAGCAGTGAGGGGAAACCATAAGGAGAGGTGGGACCCACGAGGAAGGAGGAAAGACCCACTAGGTGCCAATCAATGTGCCAATTGCAAAGAGGGAGGCCATTGGAGAAAGGACTGCCCAGAGCTCAAAAAGAAAAATGGAAAGGGCAGAAACCCTTGTTGAGAAATGTTCGAAAGGAATAATGAATGTAACGATGAATGAGGATGCCCAGGGGCTTTCCTTGACAACCTCTGACCTATTACTATTTCCCCACAGAAGCCCTGGATACAACTGACAGTGGAGAAAAAGCTAACTGACTTCCTTGCAGATGTGGGAACTATATACTCAGTGCTAAATACAAAACTAAGAGAAGTTCAGCTTCTCTTAGTGACGGTTACTGGAGTGACTGGACAATTACAAAAACAGGTATTCCTTCAACCCCTAGAATGCCAGTGTGGGGAAATATTAATAAAAGATTTAAGGGATATTCAGTTGAAATCAGGAATTCTTCTGCAATATGAAGATGACTTACTACTAGCTAGCAATAAATATGAAGTCTGTTTGCTCAACACCATCACAGTCCTGAATCATTTGGCAAACAGAGGATATATCACCTCACAAGGCCCAAATTTGCAAACAGGAGCGTACTTGGGATTCCAACTGAAACAAATTGCTGGGAGTTTGATGACTAATCAAAAACAAGCCATTGCTACAATAAAAATCCCAGAGAACCAGAGGCAGCTGTGGATTCTTAGGGATTACAGGGTTTTGCCAAATTTGGATCCCAAACTTTGTACTTACAGCAAAACCATTGTATAATTCTTTGAAAGAACTAGACTCTAAATCTTTTGAATGGACAAGAGACTGTCAGGTGGCATTTGACACCTTGAAGGAAAAACTAGTTCTGGCACCTGCACTAGAATTGCCTAATAGATAGAAACTGTTCACATTATATATTCATGGAAGGCAAGGAACTGGACTTGGGATACTAACCCAGGCCCTGGGAAATACCCTTCAACCCATAGCCTGTCTCTAAAAGAAATTAGATTATATGACAAAAGAACGGCAGCTATGCTTCCAGGCAGTAGCCGCTATCTGTGATATCTTACAGGAAGCACCGAAATTCACTCTGGGGTGACCTACTATGATATTTGTTCCACACCAGGTTCTAACTCTATTGGAACAGAAAGGAGGGCATTGGCTGATGGCAGGGCCATTTTATTAGACAACCCAAATGTTACCTTACAAACCTCCACTACCTTAAACCCAGCCATCCTACTCCCAGACTCAGAGGGAAGCTCAGACCTCCAACATTGTAACAGAATGCCAAGCTATGCGGTTCTGGAACAGATTTGGGGTTCTATCGCCCATTGCCGAAAAATGCAACTCCCAGTGCCAGAGTTAGGTGAAAAGAAAAGGGAATATCTGGTAAAAGTTATACAGATTTAGAATGATGGCAGAGCCCTCCAAAGTCCCTTGAAACCCAAACACCCATAAACACACACATTCCTGCCCCCACTTGCCAAACCAGGCCAGCCAGAGGTACCATCTTTCAGGAAAAATAAACAGAAGTCTGCAGCCTCACTAGGTAGGTTCCTGTTCAGCATCCTGGCTTCTCTCAGTCATCATGCTCAGCTAGCCTCCCACAATTTCCAGCACCATCAGTCGTGTCTCCATGTTCTCCAGCTCTTCATCTGGAACTCCAAGCAAGAGTTGTTACTTGCACCCAGTTTAAATACTTGCACCAAGTCTTCTACATCTAGCAGAATTTCTTGCATCTCACACGAGTTCCTTGCTTTGCAGCTGCAGCCTCCCTTGCCTCCAGTGGCACAGCAATTAACATTATTCAAAGTAACTCTTAATCACTGTGTAGCCGCTCTTCCTGGCCATGGCTGTGGAGGCTTTTTTTTTCTTTTTTCCTTTTCTAGACCAGCCTGTTTGTAACCCTGTCTAGCTCAATATACATTTTCATCATGAAAAGGTATTGCTTAGAAATCACTGAGCAACTTTATTCCAGCAGACCAGATCTATTGGACCAGCCCCTGGCAGAACCTGACTGGGAATTGTACACAGATGGGAGCAGCTTTGGGTCAGCAATGAGCTGAGTATGCAGTAGCTGATACAGAGAGATCTGATCACCTCACTGATAAGCCGTAGGGAGCGCCCACAAGAGGAGGTTGCTCAAGGCAGTGGTAAACAGTCTAGCACAGGACTGGCTGAGAAGCTGAACATTTCTGGACTGCATGGAATTATGGGCCAGAAGACTTTTTTTTCTTTTATTGTTTTTCGATTACAGTTGTCCCAATATTTTCCCCCATTGCTCTCCCCACCCATCCCATGCCACATTCCCACAGTCAATCCTTATCCTGTTGTCCATGTCCATGGATCTTTATACATTTTCTTTGACTAGAACCTTCCCCTTTTTTCCCCTGTTATCCCCCTCCCCCCTCCCCGATGGTCACTGTCAGTTTGTTCCTTATTTCCATGACTCTGCTTCTATCTTGCTCATTTCTTTCCTTTGGTTATTAAGTTCCACTTATAGGTGAGATCATATGGTATTTGTCCTTCACCACCTGGTTTATTTCGCTTAGCATAATGCTCTCCAGTTCCACCCATGCTGTCATGAAAGGTAGGAGTTCTTTCTTTCTGCTGCATAGTAGTCCATTGTGTAAATGTACTGTAGTTATTTGATCCACTCATTTACTGATGGGCACTTAGGCTGTTTCCAGAGCTTGGCTCTTATAAGTAACACTGCCATGAACATTGGGGTGCACACATTCTTTTGTATTGGTGGTCCAGTATTCTTATATTATAATCCCAGCAGTGGATCAAAAGGCAGTTTCATCTTTAGTTTTTTGAAAAAATTCCATACTGTTTTCCACAGTGGTTGCACCAGCCTGCATTCCTACCAACAGTGTACTAACATTCCCTTTTCTCCACAACCTCACCAGCACTTGTTGTTAGTTGATTTGGTTATGATAGCCATTCTGTCTGGTGTGAAGTGATATCTCATCATGGTTTTAATTTGCATCTTTGTGATGGCTAGTGATGCTGAGCATCCTTTCATATGTCTCTGGGCCCCGTATATGTCCTCCCTAGAGAAGCGTCTGTTCAGGTCCTTTGCCCATTTTTTAATTGAATTGTTTATCTTCCTGGCATGGACTCATGTGAGTTCTTTATATATTTTGGAGATCAAACCCTTGTCTGAGGTATCATTGGCAAATACATTTTCCCTTATGGTTGGTTCCCTTTTCACTTTGTTGATGTTTTCTTTAGCTGTGCAGAAGCTTTTTAATTTGATGTAATCCCATTTGTTTATTCTTTCTTCTATATTCCTTGTCCTAGAGGAAGTATTGGTGAAAATGTTGCTACATGGAATATCTGAGACTTTCTTGCCTATGTCCTCCTCTAGGACTTTTATGGTGTCACATTTTATATTTAAGTTTTTTATCCATTTTGAGTTTATTTTGGTATATGGAGTAAAGTATTATTTAATTAAGATATGTACTTTTTTTAGACAGAATGTTATTGCACATATAATAAACTATGGTATAATGTAAACATAACTTTTATATGCCCAGGGAAACCAAAAAATTTATGTGATTGGCTTTATTATATTATTTACCTTATTGTGGTGGTCTGTAGCCAGTCTCACGATATCTCTGATGTGTACCTTCTAAGAAAGGAAAAAAACTAGACTGACCTTTATAATGTTGTGTTGGAATCTGAGGTCTGAGAACTTTTGTTTTTATATACATGTGTGTGTGTCCAAAATATCTGACATGTACATATACACACACATATCTAAAACATGTATATATTTATATTTGTATAGATAATGATAAAATATAAATAAAAATTTATGTGTGTTTGTATTCCCTAACTGTGTGCACTGAGAGAGTTTGAGAGTAGCAGCACTCCAATGGCAATGAGCACACCTAACCTCCAGATCTTAGTTTCTAAATACCATTCCCAACTTAAAAGAACCAGAGTTACTCGAAGAAATGGTTGATTACAGGTATGAAGCATAAAAAGTACAAGACAGTTTTGGAATGTCTTTTGTGACAGAAATTAGGGCAATTCTCAAAAGATGATGGAGACATGGTAAAAGAATGCAGGAGATAGGTAGAAAAAGTTCCCACTGGCAAAATTTTGGAAAATTTGAATCTGAGAATAATGATAGCAATGGATTATAATCCCCTGAATAAAATAGAAAAACATGAGTCTATATACACGTGAATAAATGAGTGATTAAATAAATGAAATGTTTGGCAAGAAATGTTATATTTACTTAGTTTTAAAGATGTTTGTCAAAAATATTCAGTATTATTATGTGACAGATAACATATTTACAGTAGAGAGGACTGGAAGACACCACTTTTATCAAGTAATCAAAATAAACAGTTTTAATAGGACACAGAGAAAGCGTGTGTCCTCTGAAAGGATGCAATGAATGAACACAGAATCACTTCTCTAATATTACTGTCAAGAGTGTATAACCTGAAGCTACTCATAAAGAAGCATCAGACTAAAATGAAAGATATTTTGTGAATAACTGACCTATAACCTTCAAGAGTGTCAAGATTATGAATATCAAGAGAAGAATAAAAATCTATTCCAGGTGATAATTTCATGTGGGTGTTCCTTCCTTGCACTTTTCGGAAAATTTATCCAAATCTTGAAACCCCCGAAAGTCAGTTGAGAAGTTGGGAAAGTGAGATAGAATTAGCAATCAACATAGAAATATTACTTGTTTGAAGAAATCAGCTCTCGTCAAATTTAGACAAGAATGGAAAACACTGACACACGGTCAAAGGTTAAGGTCAACATTTCCAGAAGGAGTCCATGAGCTTATAAGAAAGAGAAAGTTATGATTCAATCAGTCCGCCTTAGTTGTAGCTGTTACGTGTTGCATGTGTATGTCCAATGTTTCTGCGGCTAATGGTGAGTTATTCTTACAAATAAAATAAAGAGTAATAAGGTTATATACATAGTATTCTTTATACAGATCCTATGAGTACTGTTCAAAGAAATGACAAGCTTTAGGAGCAAAATAAGCCTTTATGTTGGTGGTTTTGTCACAGAAGTATGTGTAATATTGTTAACCTTGCTTAGGAGATCCAAATATTGTTATTTGAATACTACCCAACAATGTTGGTTGGCCTTGTCCTTGCTGAGTATTACAATATTCACTGCAATATGCAGTCCTTTGTAAAGTAGACAAATTATTTTCATCATTGAAAAAGGAATTGGAAGCACCAGTCCATGTTAAAGAAGACTAACTTGACCGGACAACTAAATGCAACATGATTTTGAATTTCCTTCTTTGTTATAAAGGCAGTAATTGGGTTAAGTAATGGGATCTGAAAATTAGGCTGTAGTAATGTACCAATGTCTTGTTCTGATGACTGTGTTGTCACAGTGATGTAGGGAATGTATGTGTTTGTAGTCAACATGTACTAGGTATTGAAGGGCAATGGGGCACTGAGTTAGCAACTTATTCCTGAATGGATCCAAGAAAATAGAAGTTACTGGTACTGTCTTTGTAATGTTTCTGTAGGTTGTCTCTCTCTCCATGGAGGGGGGAGGAGAGGGAGAGAGATGGAGAGAGAGAAAGAGAGAGAGACAGACAGACTCATTTATCTCTGGCCATGAAAGGAAAATGAGAGTATGCTTTTCTTATTTATTTGTTTATTTTAACTCTCACCCAAGGACATATTTCTTAAATTTAGAGAGAGAAGAACAGAAGGAGAGAAGCATTTATTGGTTAGGAATGATTACGTAACCTAGACATATGCCCTGCCTGGGAATTGAGCCTGCAACCATTCAGTTTGCAGGATGACACCCAACCAACTAAGCCACACCAGCCAGAGCAAGAGTATGCTTTTCTATCACTTATAATTCCTTCAGTTTTTCTTCTTAACTCTTTTCTGTTGCCATTCTAGGCCTCAACTAGCTGATACTGTCCCTCCAACTTCCCTGAGATTCTGGAACAGACAAATTAGGGAGAGTATTTGTCGAAGTGTTATTTTTGGCTTTTTATGAGGCAGAATTGTGATCAGGTTACCTTCCCAGCCCGAGGTCAGGGCCCTGCTCCACCCCTTCCTTTCCTGTAGTTTGGCCTCCCAGCTCTGCATCTGCACTGACACAGGAAACTTTTCCCCTTCCTTTTGCTGATGTTCTCACTGGGCGCCCCGCCTGCAAGTCAGGGTCTTTTCTCCCTGCTGATGGTGACTCTACTCCCTCCCTTCTTCTCTCTCTAAAATTAATAAACATGTCCTTGGGTGAGAGTTAAAATAAACAAATAAATAAGAAAAGCATACTCTCATTTTCCTTTCATGGCCAGAGATAAATGAGTCTGTCTGTCTCTCTCTCTCTCCTTCCCGCTCCATGGAGAGAGAGACAAGCTACAGAAACATACAGTTCCGTATGCACGGAGCGGTGAAGAGCTCAGCAATCAGACGAGGGAACACTAATTACTAGTAGGGGATCCAGGTCACAATCAAGTGTTGGAACTTAAACCAAGGGTGGACTCCCACCCACAGGTCTGCAGGAAAATGACAGCTATAAACAACATCTCACAGTGTTTCCACTTCTTTTCCACTTCTTACAGTGTACCCAACATCTTCTTTTGGTTAACCATTTCAATGGCATTAGTGCAGTGGTTCTCTGACCTGGCTGGGCAGAAGGACAACCTGGGGGAGATTTTAGAATATGCTCAAGCTGTACTCTCAGATACTCTCATTTAATTGGCTAGGAAGGAGGGGCCAGCAGGAGGCGACCTGTGTGTGCACCTCTGGGGTCACTGTTCTGAAGCAGGCTTCTAGAGCTGTATTGTGCATCCCTATCATCTGGGAATCTCGTTACAGTGCAGATTCTGATTCACTAGGCCTGGGGTGGGCCCTGACGGTCGCTGACAGTCGGCATTTCTGACCAGCTCCCAGAGTGTGCAGGTGGCACTTTGAGTGACAAGGCTCTAGATAGAGCAGGCTTTCTCAGCCTTGGCACTGCTAACATTTAGGGCAGGATAATCCCTTGTCATGGAGCTGTCCTGTGCCTTGTACTTCCTTAGCAGCATCCCTGGTCTCTACACACTAAATGCCAATGAACACCCAAAATGTCTCCAAATGCCCTCTAGGGTGGGGGGATGGGGGAGGCTGCCCTTAAATGAGAACCAGTGCTCTCTATAGCCTTCCTTTGTCCTCACTGCCTAAATTGCATGAAAAAGATCATTTCACTGTTACTACTGCTATAATGTGCAAACGTGTTTCTTTCCTCCTCATGCCATGGACTAACATAAAGACTATAACGAGCTCTATTTCCCTTAGAACTGTCCAAAGTTAGGGGTGAAAAGGGGAGAGTCTTGGTCCCTCTGATAATGGATGGGCTGTCATAAACCGGGAAGGGTGAAGTTCTTTAAAAAGCTGTGGCAATGGAGTTTGAGAGACAGATGAGATGAGGTGACAACCTGAGCCTGTGGTGTGGAGAGAGGAGTGTTTTTTGCTGTCCCGTGTCCCAGCCCTGCATTTCTCAAATACCTTAACATACACAACTAACCTTACTGGCTGACTGTGGGGTGACAAAGGATTGTAAGTTTACAACCAGACCTAATATGAAATTTGTCACTTGAGTGTCCAGGTCACTCCCACAGTGAATGCAGACACCATGAAATCCTTCCTGCCTTTGTTTTTATTGGCGAGGAGTATAAGGCCAGAGAATTAACTGTGTGCATGTGTCCATTCCACGTGCCGACTTTAGGAAATATCCCACCATCCCAAACTACAGAAATATTGAAGGTTATTTTCTTCACAAGAAATTTGCATGCTTAAAAAAGAAAACACTAGAAAATTAAACAGCATGGTTGACAAGAGAGTAATTATAAACCAAGTAGTAAGTTCAGTAAAAGAGAAAAGTGTTTTTTGTTAGTCTTGCCTACTCATGATCCAAGTGACTTTTAGAATCACATTGTTAATTTTAGAATTGCACGTGATAACAGCTTTTCATGTTACATTAAACACTTTAGTAAGGTTTTATCATATTCTTTTTTTTAACCTATTGTTTTGTTGGTATTTCTCTACATGGTATCTCTATTCCTGTGTGTTTTCTTGATGGCTTAGTTTTCCAGAGACAGTGATGCTACCCTGCATCTGGACCTCATTGGCTGGAGAGACTATGTTCAATGCCAGATTGCTGTTCTACTTAAATGCAACTTCTGCAAAAGCTCTTCCTCACTAAATTATAGTTTAGTTTATGCTCTTTGTGTGCATGAGGTGGTGGTGGTGGGTGGGTGTTGAGCAGAGAAAGGCAGCTGCAAAGTCACTCCAGAGGTGCCTGATTTTCTTCCCTGGTGTCATGAAACTGTCTCTAGGAGTTAGCTCTTTACACTAAAACTATAATCGTTAATATTGTCATCAGAGATCATGGAATAAGCAATGTCAATATAAGGAGAACAAAATCATACAAAAAAGAAACAGCATATTTGAAAATTAAGCAATATGAGGGGGAGCCCAAAATAATCTGGAATTGTCTTCCAGAGGGTGAGCCCCTTGTAGTACAGGCTTCTCCCGCTAGGCAAGTGTTCTAGGAACCCATCTGTATCAGAGTCCTAGCTGGCGTTCTTGTGAGAGGTTGTGTTTGGCTTCAGTGAATTTTTTTCTTTGAAGACTCTTTCAACCCGTTTGCCCATTTCCTGATGGGTGATTTACAAGCGCACCTGCCCACATGGCGCTGAGTGTTCAGCAATTTTTGACGAAAAAACAGCATGAGCCACATACCCCACCCTCCCTATTCACCTGATCTCACCCAGAGCAACTTTTTTGTTTCCCTGGATGAAAAATGTCCTTAAAGGAAAACATTTTGACAATGTGGAAGAGGTGAAACAAAAAATAGCAGAAGCACTAAAAGGCATTAAAATCAACGAATTCAAAATCTGTTTTGAGCGGTGGGAAAAAAATGTCTTGATAGGTGTATGCATCAAATGGAGAGTACTTTGAAGGTGAGTGAAGTTTAAACATGTAAGAATAAATACACAATTTTTAATATAAATTCCATTTTTTGGCCTGCCCTGGTATAGTGGAGAAGAAAACTAATTTTTAAAAAACTGTTCAATGCAGTGGCAGTCTTGTATATATAATTACTTTTCATATTAGCTTTTGGGAACACAATATCAATTTTTAGAATCCCATGTAGATTTCGATTGAAACTGCATCCAATCTTTATACTACATACCTCTCTTGGAATGTTGTACTCTGCTCCACTTTTTTATCTCCTTCTATAGTCTCAGAAAGGTTTTGTAATATTTTCTCTGATAATTCTTTCTATTCTTTGTTAAATATATATATGACCTTGTTAGTAGATATTTTTTTCTTTTCCTATCACTAAATATTTTTTCTTATGGTCCTTCATGGTAAATTTAGTCTGTCAGAGACAAATGATGCTGCCTCCCACATAGTTTTAATTTGCTCAAAAGGAAAGCACCCAACATCTTCTTTTGGTTTTACTTTACTCAGCTTCCACAAAAGTTGTCTGTCTCCAAAGCCTGGCTAGAGAGGCCTGGGTTGCGGAGGCGGGGATCGGTTGAGGCCGTGCCGACAGCACTCAGGACGTGGGCATGCCTTTCGCAGCGCTCTGCCTCTCTGTGTGGAAAACGTTCCGTATGCGCAGAGCGGTGAAGAGCTCAGCAATCTGACGAGGGAACACTAATTACTAGTAGGGGATCCAGGTCACAATCAAGTGTTGGAACTTAAACCAAGGGTGGACTCGCACCCACAGGTCTGCAGGAAAATGACAGCTATAAACAACATCTCACAGTGTTTCCGCTTCTGGAAATGCAGGGGATACTTCATTGCTTTCTGTCCGCTCATTTCCAAGCGAGTGTCAGATATGTCGTGGCCTAGGCTCTGGTTCCTAAATTGCCAATAAATCCCTAAATCAACTATGAGTTTGACCTACAGGGGCGAATCTGATTTTTGCATTTCAGGGTCAACCAACAAATTCTGGGATGTGTAAATGGTGGAAAAGAAATCAGGATGAGGGTGAGGAGAGGGACCCAGTTGTTTTCCCAGATGTCTGGAAGCTGGTTAGCTCCCCAGAGATGGGTAGAACAGCATCCAAACCTAGAGCAAAAATTGGCTGTTCCTCTTGGATCCCTTCCCTCCTCCCCATTCCCACCCAATATGAAGGAAGCCAGGTTTCTTTCGGTTTTTGAACTTGAGACTTTCTTCCCAGATATACTGGATCTTTATCAGCCAGCCTGGTGAAAAAAACGAAGATAGATTGCCAGGTGACCCACAGCTACAAGGATAATTGATAATAAAGATCATAATAATAGAGACTAATATTTCTTGGGTGCTTACTACATACCAGATACTCTTCTAAGTGCTTTTAATTTTCATGACGATACCTTGAGATAAGTTATGTTGTTATTACTTCTCCTCAGCATTTTACCAGTTAGAAAATTGCAACAAGGAAGAGTAAGATCCTTGCCCAAGTGTACAGCATTCAGAAGAGGTGGAGCTGGAATTGAAATCCAGGCAGTCTCCCCTCAAATATGCTAGAGGGGCTTCTGTGCTTCACTCACTGCAGCATAGAGGGAAGTTGATACCACACTTCCCCTAACGGGCACTAGACCACTGACTATACCACTCATTTCTTCTAAAGAAGCAATCACAGGGGAACCAGTCACTATACCTTCAATGGACTTCACCTGGCAGTGTTTCTCAGGGTGAGCCCTGAGGTGGAAAGCTGCATTTCTGCAGCTGACTAAGCCTTCCTCTGTGGACTTCTTCTGGATAGAAAAGACGTCTTCCTCATTCTTTGTCTCTCACACCTGACAACGTCTGATCCACACCCATGCATGCGTGCATGGCTGAACACTTCCTGGTGGGGTCCAGAATAGTTTATCTGGATGATTAAAGAGGTGATGCACTTCAGAGTCTTTGTGATCAGCTGAGGACTCTGAAATTTTTTTCAGTCATGCTTACTAGAAATCTTACAAGTTCAAATACTTTGAGGATAACAAAACTTTCCAGCTTCATCAAAACCCAAAGAAATGTTCCTGGGCTGAGGTTCCTGGGCATTGTGAAATGGGGTTGAAAAGTCGGGGCTTGCACCCAACCCAGATGTTCCAGCACCAAAGTTGCTGTACTTGAACTTGGGCTGGATATTTCTTCTGAAAGTTCCCTTTCACGGGGAAAAGAGTGTGACCTCACTAGTGTGCTTCTCTCTCTGTTCATTTGAGTACCACAGGGTTCACAGGGTTGGAATTAAAGGCTCATCAGATTTGGGGAGTGTTTGTGTCTTCTTCTCTTTATCTGTGAGACAATGTAATTATTTAGTTCTACGAAGTGAGTGGTTAAAAAAGAACACTTTGGATTCCGGGAAATAAGACGTAGAAATGAGTAAAGATATGCAAAAGGTTTGAAAGATAGGCTTGAGAGCTCCACTAAGATTGGAAACTTTGTGACCATTATCCCAGGGGGACTATGGAGGCTGGGGCAGGGGAAGAAAATCAGAGAATAGACACAGTGGGGATGGCATGAGCAGATAACTTAAGAAACTCCACACAGCACTGCATAAACAAATGCTCCATATGCAAATTTCACTGAACTGCGAAGGTAATGGAATTGCTGTGCCCTCCCACCATGATATTGGGTATGCCTTCCTGAGGGTCAGTCTGCTGGAGACAAGTGATGCTGCCTTCCCTTTGTTGCCTGATTAGCTGGAAGGAAAAGTATTTCATGATATATCATGGTTTCATGAAAGTTTGGTTTATGTGAAGATTTATGTCATCATCCTTCCTCTTCAAAAACTACCATCATTTAGTAACTACATCCTATGTCCAGATCGTTCCTTCTTGCCTACAAACATCAAATATGTTATTAGTTTCTCTCAGTATTAATTTTAAATAGCAATATAGTTTTGGTCAATCCTCCAACAATCGTCACAAAAAATGAGAAAAATAAAAGAGAAAAGATAATCTATAAGTAAGGATATCAAAGGAATGTAGGTTAATACTTTTAACCCAAAAGCAGTTTTTAATATGATACTATATTTTAGAGGACACTGTCTGGGTATCTGAATCTAACATATCAGTAACTAATTTGTAGAAGTTTCCCTGAAAGAAAATAAGCATTTGGGAAACCAATTGTAGTAAGAAGGATCTGAAATTGACATAAAAGTGAGACTAGTGTCTAGCTCCGGACCAGTGAGACAAGTACCATGGCCTCAATATTTGGAAGACACTGAGCCTAAATAGTGAGGAGGACATTAACCAGGTCCTCCGTCTGTCGAGTTTACACTTGAACAGAGATTGGAGCCTTGCTGACTGTCAGCTAGTGGTCTTGGCAGTAAAAGAGCCCCCTGCTGGAGGTCAGCCCTCAAACCCTAGGCTTGTGCTGGGCCCTCAGTAAGGGCACAGGTGTATTTTCTGAAATGGTGAATCCTTCAGGGCCTGGACTGAAATAGCCAGGGCCCTCCTCTCCCTTCAGCCTGCCCAGTGGTAAATCCAATAAATTAGCCCTAAGTCACTTTGCATTATAGAGCTTGCTAAATTTGATGGCTGATAATTTGAGTGAAGTTAGTTCATACCGCTATTGACTCAAATGGTAACTCGAGTATCAGAAAAAGATTACACACCTGCTATGTAAATTTACTAGTAACACAAAATGTCTCTCACTGCCCATTCACATACCTGCTCTTTTATAGTGCTGAATCAAGATATACACAAATTTAAGGAATTCATAACAAGATTGGTACCATAAAGCGCTCAAATTTAACTCTCTTGGATTTTTTCTCGCAGTTTATTTTAACCTTCTCAGTCTTGCCGAGGCATCACCCAGTAGGCTTGCAAATCTTTTTCTTCTAGTACATTTCCTATATCTAAGTTTTATTTTAAGAATAGGAATCCTTTCTGAGACTTGAATACTGACAGGAAGCATCTCTATTACCTTCTTTATTTACTGGTCTTCCCATTGACTGGAGAATCTGCAGGTTGCAAGGCCACCCTGGCCATGGGTAAAGTTTTCTGCTAGTTATCTGTTATTGATGGTTCCTTAATATGGGAGTTCTCATTATGCCTTGGGGAAAATGAACAAAGTGGCTGGCTTTGTGGGGTTGGTCATGGGGAGATCAGCTGCGCTGCGTCAAGTGATTCAGGGAACATTTTAATCTCAATGCCTTCTTCACATCAAGACTCTGCATCCCCAGTGAATGGGGAGAACATCCTGAGAATGTTTCTGAAAGCCTTTTCCGTGACTGAATTTTTCTGTTTGCTATTATGATCTATGCCTCTGTGAACATCCTTGTGTGTGCCTCCTGGTACATGTGTGGAATGTTCCTATGGCCCAGTGGTGTTCAACCCTTTGGCATCTCTGGCCACACTGGAGGAAGAAGAGTTGTCTTGGAACACCCATTAAATACATTGTGACACATAATCACCAGAAAAACCTCATAATGTTTTAAGTAAATTTACAGTTTGGTGTTGGGCCATATTCACAGCCACCCTGAACCGCATGCGGCCCTCGGGCCACAGGTGGACACCCCGCTCGAGTATGTGCTTAAGAACTAGAATTGCTGTGCACTCTATGTGTGTTTGCAGTTAACTAGCCATAACTAATTGTATAAATTCACACCCCTGCTATCCGTGTGTAATTATTCCCACTAATGAACCTTCTTGCCAATTCTAAGTATTCAGGATGGTCAGTCTATTGGATATTAAATGGTACCTCCTGGTGGTCTTAAAATGCATTGTCCTGATTACTAATAAGGTTGGGAATCTTCCCCATGTGTGCTGGTCGACAGTTTTTTCTTCATAATCTAATTCCAGCGCATGCAGGGACATTGTTCCTTATTATTTTTATAAATACAAAAATAGACATATGATAGCTAGAAATGTTTATAGGATTTAGGATTTAATCTTTACAATCTCAATTTCCTATATTGGTTATTCATATTAAAAATTAGTTTCCCTAATTTGTGACATATTTTAAAAATTATCTTAGAATTGATATAATTTTAAGAAATGTATTATATAGTCAACTTATTAATATTTTAAAATGTTTTTGCTATTGTATCCCTGTTAAGAAATGTTTTCCTATCTAAGCACATACAGATAATCTAAAAATCTTAAAAGTTAAAGAATTTTCTTGTTCACATTTAAGTATTTTTCTGCATGGAATTGATTTATGTGTCTGTTACGTGGTACAGATTCAATGTAAAGGCTTCCTTTGGATGACCAATTATCTGAGGATAATATTTTTAAAACTACACTGTTTTCCTAAGTGAATCCCAATGCCAACTCTAAAATATATAACATTTCCATATTAAGTGAGTTGGTTCTAGGCCCTTTGTTGTTCTTTTGTCTGTAAGTCTGTTCCTGCACCAATACCACTCTTTTATTTACTGAAATTTGATAATGAGCAGATAATTAAGTGGGGACAGTCATTCTATGTATAATATGGTTAGTCTTTTGAAAAAATTCCCCAGCTTTATCGAGGTATATTATACAAATCAAAATTGAGTATATTTAAGGTGTATGATGTGATATTTGAATACAAGTATACATTGTGAAATGATTGTCACAATCAAGCTAATTAACTCATCCATCACCTTAGGTAAGTGCCAGTTTTTATTTATTTATATAATTTTTTTATTGTTCTTCAACTACATCTGTCCCAATTTACCCCCACCACACTCCCTCACCCCACCCACCTCCACCTCCCTCCCTCAATCCTACCCCTTTCTGCTTTATCCATGGGTCCTTTATACATATTCCTTGATGACACTTCCCCTTCTTTCACCCATTATCCCCCTCCCCTGTCCACTCTGCTTACTGTCAGTTTGTTCTTTACTTCAATGTCCCTGGTTATATTTTGTTTGCTTGTTTGTTTTGTTGATTAGATTCCACTTATAGGTGAGATCATATGGTATTTGTCTTTCACCGCCTGGCTTATTTCACTTAGCATAATACTCTCCAGTTCCATCCATGCTGTTGTGAAGGGTAGGAGTTCCTTCTTTCTTTCTACTGTGTAGTATTCCATTGTATAAATGTACCATAGTTCTTTGATCTACTTGTTTACTGATGGGCACTTGAGCTGTTTCCAGCACTTGGCTATTGTGAATTGTGCTGCTATGAACATTGGGGGGCATTGATCTTTTGAATTGGTGTTTCAGGATTCCTAGGGTATAATCCCAACAGTGGAATTGCTAAGTCAAAGGCAGTTCCATTTTCAGTTTTTTGAGGAAATTCCACACTGTTTTCCACAGTGGCTGCACCATTTGCATTCCCACCAACAGTGCACTAGGGTTTTCTTTTCTCCACAATCTTGCCGGCACTATTTGTTTGTTGATTTATGATGATCATTCTAACTGGTGTGAAGTGGTATCTCATTTGTGGTTTTAATTTGCTGAGTGATTTGCTAGTGATGCTGAGCATCTTTTCATACGTCTCTGGGCCCCGTGTATGTCCTCCTTGCAGAAGTGTCTGTTCAGGTCCTTTGCTCATTTTTAAATTGGATTGTTTGTCTTCCTGGAATGGAGTCACGTAGGTTCTTTATGTATTTTGGAGATCAAACCCTTATCTGAGGTATCGTCGGTGAATATATTTTCCCACACAGTTGGTTCCCTAATCATTTTGCTGATGTTTTCTTTAACTGTGCAGAAGCCTTTTAATTTGGTGAAGTCCCATTTGTTTCTTCTTTCCTTTGTGTCCCTTGCTCAAGTGGCCATGTTGGTGAAAATACTGGTGTGTGGGATATCTGAGATTTCCCTGCCCATGTTCTCCTCTAGGACTTTTACAGTGTCACAACTTATATTTAAGTTTTTTATCCGTCTGGAGTTTATTTCTGTGTATCGTGTAAGTTGGTGGTTGAGTTTCATTTTTTTGCATGTAGCTGTCCAGATGTCCTAAAACCATTTGTTGAAGAGGCTATTCTTGCTCCGTTTTATGCTCCTGCCCCATTTGTTGAACATTAATTGACCATAGAGACATGGGTTTATTTCTGGGCTCCCTATTCCATTCTATTGATCTATATGTCTGTTCTTATGCCAGTACCAGTCTGTTTTGAACACAGTGACTTTGTAATATTGTTTGATATCAGGTATTGTGATCCCTCCTATTTTGTTCTTTTTTCTCAAAATTCCTGAGGCTATTTGGGGTCATTTTTGGTTCCATATAAATTTTTGAAATGTTTTTTCTGTATCTGTGAATTATGTCTTTGATATTTTAATAGGGATTGCATTGAATCATCTAATACTTTGAGTAATATGACCTTTTGATGATGTTAAGTCCTCCAATCCATGAACATGGTATATGCTTCCATTTGTTTGTGTCTTCTTTAATTTCTTTCTTCAGTGTTGTGTAGTTTTCTGAGTACAGGTCTTTTACCTCCTTGGTTACTTTTATTCCTAGGTACTTTATTTTTCTTATTGCTATAGCAAATGGGATTTTTTTACTAATTTCTGTTTCTCATATTTCATAGTTGGTGTACAAAAATGCCTTCAATTTCTGAGTACTGACTTTGTATCCCACTGCTTTGCCAAATTCACTTATTAGGTCAAGTAGTTTTTTGGAGTCTATAGGGTTTTCCTTGTACACTATCATGTCATCTGCAAACAATGACAGTTTTACTTCCTCCTTTCCAATTTGGATACCTTTTATTTCTTTTTCTTCTCTGGTAGCTGTGGCTTGGACTTCCAACACTATGTTGAATAGAAGTGGTGAAAGCAGACACCATTGTATTGTCCCTGATCTTAGTTGGAAAGCTATTAGTTTTTACCTGTAGGTTTCTTGTATGTGACCTTTATTATGTTGAGGTATGCCCCCTTTATTTTCACTTTGTTGAGTGTTTTTATCATAAATGGGTTCTGTACCTTATCAAATGCTTTTTCTGCATCTTTTGATGATTATGTGATTTTTGTCTTTCCTTTTGCTTATGTGATGTAGTGCATTTATTGATTTGTGAATATTGTACCATCCTTGCATCCTTGGGATGAATCCCATTTGATTGTGGTGTATAATCTTTTTAATGTGTTGCTGGATGTGGTTTGCCAATATTTAGTTGAGGATTTTAGTGCCTATATTCATCAGTGATATTTGCCTGTAGTTTTCTTTCTTTGTTGTGTCTTTATCTTGTTTTGGGATTTGGTTGATGGTGGCCTCATAGAAAGGGTCTGGGAGTCTTCTCTCTTCTTGGATATTTTTGGAAAAGTCTGAGAAGAATAGGAGTTAGTTCTTCACTAAATGTTTTATAAAATTCTCCTGTGAAATCATCTGGTCCAGGGCTTCTGTGTGCTGGGAGTTTTGATTACTGCTTCAATTTCACCAGCTGTTATCAGTCTATTTGGACATTCTGCTTCTTCTCGATTCAGTATTAGAAGATTATATTTTTCTAGAAATTTCTGAATTTCACTCAGGTTTTCAAATTCTTGACATATAGTTGTTCATAGTAATTTCTTACAATCTGTGGTATTTCTGTGGTATCAGTTGTAATCTCTCCTCTTTCATTTCTGATTTTATTATATTTGAGTCCTCTCCCTTTTTTTCTTGACAAGTCTGCTTAAAGGCTTGTCAATTTTGTTTATCTTTTCAAAGAACCAGCTCCTGGATTTACTGATCCATTGAATTTTTCTTTTAGTCTCCATGTCATTTAGTTGTTTCGCTCCTTCTACTTGCCACTGGCTTTGTTTGTTGTTGTTCCTCCAATTCTTGTAGATGTAGGGTTAGGTTGTTTATTTGCAATGTTTCAATCTTTTTCAGGTAGGCCCATATTGCTATGAACATGTGTCTCTGGACTGCCTTCAGTGTGTCCCATAGGCTTTAGATTGTTGTGTGTTCATTTTCATTTGTTTCCAGAAACTTTTTTATTTCTTCCAGATCTCATTATTAACACATTCATTGTTTAATAGCATACTATCCAATCTCCATGAATTTGAATGTTTTTGAGTATTTTTCTTGAGGTTGGTTTCTCATTTCAGGCCCTCATGGTCTGAGAAAATGCTTGATATCATTTCAATTTTCTTGAATTTGTTTTGTGTCCTATCATGTGGTCTATCTTTGAAAATGTTCCATGTGCATTTGAAAAGAATGTATATTTTGCTTTTTGGGAGAAAAGTCCATTTGATCTAGGACATTGTTCAATTTTGCAATATCCTTGTTGATATTTTGTTTGGATGATCTATCCATTGTTGACAGTGGGGTGTTAAAATCCCCCACTATAAGTGTGTTGCTGTCTATTGCTTTCCTAAGTCCTCCAAGTTTTTTCTTATATATTTGGGTGCTCCTATGTTGGGTGCATATATGTTTACTATATTTACGTCTTCTTGATGGATTCTTCCTTTGAGTATTATGAAGTGTCCTTCTGTGTCTCTTTTTATGGTCTTTGTCTTGAAATCTATTTTGTCTGATATGAGTATTGCTACTCTGGCTTTTTTTTACTGTCCATTTGCTTGGAATATTTTTTCCATCCCTTCACTTTCAGCCCATATAAGTCTTTTGTTCTGAGGTGGGTCTCTTGTAGGCAGCATATGTGTGGGTCCTAATTTCTTACCCATTCAGCTACTCTATGGCCTTTGATTGGAACATTTAATCCATTTAAATTTAAGGTTATTATTGATAGGTATTTATTCATTTTCCCCCCTTTGTACCTGTGTTTCTCTCTCCCTCACTCTTTTTCATCGTCTTCTTAAAGCAGTCCCTTTAGCATACCTTGCATTGCTGGTTTGATTGAGGTGTATTCTTTCAGCCTTCTATTACCTGGGAAGTGCCTTATATCTCCTTGCATTTTAATTGAGAGCCTTGCTGGGTAGAGTAGTCTTGGTTGCAGGCTTTTGTTTTTCATTACTTGGAATACTTCTTGCCATTCCCTTCTGGCTTGTACTGTTTCTGGTGAGAAGTCAGCTGCTAGCCTTATCAGCACTCCCTTATGTTACTTCCTGTTTCTCCTTTACTGCCTTTAAGATTCTCTCTTTGTCTTTGATATCTGCCATTTTAATTATGATGTGTCTTGAAGTGGGCCTCTTTGGGTTCATCTTGATTGGGACCCTCTGTCCTTTCTGAATTTGCATGGTTTTTCCCCTCTTCAGGCTAGGGAATTTTTCTGTCATTATTTTTTCAAACAGGTTTTCTATCCCTTGCTCCTTTTCTTCTCCTTCTGGTATTCCTATGGTTCAAATGTTGTTGCTTTTCATGTTGTCCTGAAGGTCCCTTAAGCTATCTTCATATTATTTTAGTCTTTTTTCATGGAGCTGCTCTACCTGGATATTTCTACTTTGTCTTCCAGCTCACTAATTCTGTCCTCTGCTTCATCAGCCTGCTTGTAATTCCTTCTAGTATATTTTTTCTTTCAGAAATTGTATTCTTCATTTCTCCCTCTTTCTTGTTTATAGTTTCTATATCCTTTTTCATACTGTTGTAGTTCCCATTCAGTTCCTTGTAGTTGTCAGTGAGTTCCTTGAGCATCCTTATAACCATTCTTTTTAATTCCA
Organism: Mormoops blainvillei; assembly: GCA_004026545.1. NCBI lineage: Eukaryota > Metazoa > Chordata > Mammalia > Chiroptera > Mormoopidae > Mormoops > Mormoops blainvillei. The sequence goes on along the minus strand of PVJD01002719.1, from coordinate 20,261 downwards.
TATCTGATAGTTTGCTTGGCCCCATTTCATTTAGCTCTTTTACTGGGGAATCTTCCATTCCTTTTGATTATGGGTTTCCTTTTTCTCCCCATTTTAGGTGACTCTTATGTTTGTTTCTGTGATTTCAGATGCTCTGCTTTGCTAACTGTCTTCATAGGGTGAACTTCTTTGGTAGGGGTTCTGTGGGACTCAGTGGTGCTGTCTCTTTGATCTCCTTGTGTGGATGCTCTAGGGTTGCCCTTTCTTCCATTTGTGTGAGCTCTCTTTTTATACTTGGGCTTTACCTGTTGGCAGTTCCTTTGTTGGTGGGCTCTCCCCTCCAGTGGGTTTACTGGTATTCACAACTCCCACCTTGTCTTGTATGCTGTTGTTCAGGTGTTGGTTAACAAAGCAGTATTACCAGACAACCAAACCTATGCCAGCAAAAAGAATCCCTTCTCCACATTAGCAGTCTCAGCTGCAATTGAACTAAGATTAATAAAAATGAAGGGGCATTGCCGATGATATAAGATATGACAAAAGGGATAAAAGACAACTAAAAGAGGGGAAAATGTGTGGTAAGAGTGAGGTGAATTGATAAGAATTGGGATAGAACCAAGGTAAAGAAAGGGGGAGAGCAAAAATTACAGCATAAGTAAAACATGAATGGGTAAGAGGAGGGAAGAGTATATTATGAGGTTCGAAGTAACACTGGTAAGGTATGGGACCAGTGGGAGCAAAATTGCAGAAAAACCACAGCAGGGTCTATAGCAATGACAGCTGAATGAAGTTTTAAAAAGGTGAAATGGGAATAAGAATATTGTAGAAAAGCAAAAAGTGAATATGAGATGTCTACAGTAAAGAAAAATGATTTTGAGAGGTTGAGGGAAGTGAACTAATAGGATTAAAGAGTAAAGCCCAGGTTGAGTAGGGGGAAAGAAAGAAAAAAAAGGGAGAGAGAAAACAATGAAATAAAGTTCCTGCCAACTGATCAGGGGCAGGGCAAAGGCAAAATGGGGTAAGACAGTGGGAGAGTATTCTATGGGATTTAAAGTACAAACAAGTAGTGAACAAATAGAAGTTCCATTGAAGAAATACAGCAATAACTGTGGTATTTTGCATAACTAGCCACAGTTTATGAAACATTAAAAAGAAATGACTCTTATTAGAAGGAATAAAGAATGTGAGATGACTTAAGAAAGCAGAGATCTTATGTGAGATTAGATGGAGGAGAAATAGAGTAAGAGATAGAAACTTGGTGTAGTGTGTGTGAAAATAAAGTTAACCACAACAGTAATAAAGCTCAGGAAGATGGTGAAATGGGTTAAGAACAGGGAAGGGTGCTGTGTGGGATTTGGAATGACAATAGTATGATAAGAGATGTGTAAATGAATAATAAATGTATTCTGAATAAAAAGAATAAAAAGTAAAAGTCCAAGGGTAGTGTGTTATTTGGAATATGAGTGGAGCAAATGAAGAAAAATTAAAATACAATATAAAAAGGAGAATGAAAAAACAAAACAAATGCTAAAAGCAAACAAAAACAAAAGAAAATTAAAAAATGAAAAGAAGAGAAATAATTTTTTAAAAATGCAAGTTCTGAAGGAGAGCTAAGTGAAATTTGTCTCAGGTGTTGGTGTTCACCTCCTGACCTCATTCTGGATCCATTTCCAGTTTCCTCACAGCTCTAGGTCTTATTCTCTTACTTTAAAAAAAATTTTTTTTATTGTTCATGTACCGTTTTGCCCATTTTCCTCCACCACTCTCCCTCCCCCCACTCTCAACTCCACCCGCCCTTGACTTTGTTCATGAGTCCCCCATACATGTTCCTTGACCACCCTTCCTGTTTCCCCCTGTCTTCCCCTCCTCCCTCTCCTCTGTTCACTGTCAGTTTGTTCTTCACTTCAGTGTCTCCAGTTACATTTAACTTGCTTGTTTGTTTTGTTGATTAGTCTCCACTTATAGGTGAAATCATAAGGTATTTGTCTTTTACTGCCTAGCTTATTTCACTTAGCATAATGCTCTCCAGATCCAGCCATGCTGTTGCAAATGATAGGAGCTCCTTCTTTCTTTCTGCTGTATCCCATTGTGCAAATGCACCTGTCTTACTCTTTAAAAAAGAAATAAATAAAAGCCTCCTGCTGATTTTAAACCTGCCAAGCCAGTTTTGCAGATCTTCCAGAATCCTGCAGGCAGAGGGGTGCTGGGTTCCATTTATTTTTCCTTTCCTGTGGTTCAGCAAGGATGGGGCCTCAGTTTGGTCTCCAATCATCACAGGTGCCCAGTTTACAGTGCACATCCTCAGCGCGGTGTGTGGCCTGCATTGTTTACCTTGAGCATTTGCACCAGGCTGTCACCAATAGTCCACCTCATTTTGCAGCTCTTTGATCAGACCATGAGGTGCACTGAGTTAGAGCAAATCGCACCCACCCTCCTTCCTCTTTACTGGCCTGACTGATGTGCACATGAAGTACCTGCATGGCGGCTCAGTTCCACTTTTGAAAAAAGTCTCTTTGGGTGCCACTGACTCTCTGAGTTCTGCAGCCCACCTTTGATCAATCTGTGAGGTGCCTTGTGTGGGAGCAAATCACGCCCAAACTCCTCGCTCTTCCCTGGCCCAGCTACCGTGTGTGCAGCTCCCTGCATGGCTGCTGAGGTTCCCTTTTGAAAAAAGTCCCCTTGGGTCCTGCCGCCGCTCCTAACCAGCACCCAGCTGTCCACACAGTCCAACTCTCTGAGTAGTCCAGAGTCTATCTGCATCACGGCCTGTTGTGGCCCATCTCTTCTTCCGGCTCCAGGTGTCACCTGGCTGCCCAACTTCCCTGGTACTGTCCCAGCCGGTGACCGCCATGCCAGCCTGGGTACACTGCCAACTGTGTGTTACTTACTGCCTTTTTATTTCCCCAGTGACTTTAAGTATCAGGGTCCCTCCTGGCATAGATCTGGGACTTCTCTGCTATGGGAGGGGAGGGAGCCGCTAGACTGCTGTCACTGACCCTGCTCTCCTCAGTGCTCCCGTGGCAGCTGCGTCTCCTGTGCAAGGTCCAGGGGCCTTCTCGTCAGCCTACAATATCTCCTTACTGTCCATTTTGATGCCTCCTCTGCACACTTTGGCTTCCAAACTTCATATCAGCTGGGATTCTGTTGGCTGTTCACTCTGTTGTTCAGAAGATCAGCTAGGTGTCCCAGTTGGGTGCATGAGCAAGTGGGCTCACCTCCCACCTACATCACAGCCATCTTCCTGCCTCTGGGTTTTTGTTTTGTTTTGTTTTGTTTTTTTTGTGGTGAGGAAACTTAAGGGCATTTACTCCTTAATAAATTTGAAGTGTACATTACAGTATTATTAACTATAGTTACCATGCTGTACATTAGATCTCTGGAAGTTATTCATCTGGTATAAGTGAAACTTTGTACCCTTTGACCAACATTTCCCTTTCCTTCACACTCCATTCTTTGGCAATCACCATTCTGCTCTCTGCTTCTATGGGTTCAACTCTTTCTAGAATCCACATCTTTTTAACAGAAGGAATTCAGCCTTGGCTGGTCTGGCTCAGTGGATTGAGTGGGAGCCTATGAACTGAAGGGTTGCCAGTTCAGTTCCTGGTCAGGTCACATGCCCGGGTTGCAGGCCGGGTCCCCAGTTGGGGGCCTATGAGGGGCAACTGATCTATGTATCTCTCACATGTTTTTTCTCCCTCTCTTTCTCTTTCCCTTCCCCTTTCTCTAAAAATAAATTTAAAAAACCTTTACAATAAAAAATTTAAAAAAGAAGTAATTCACATCATTTGCTACAACATGGATGAACCTGGAAGAGATTATGCTAAGTGAAATGAGCCAGACACAGAAAGACAAATATTGCATGATATCACTTATGTGTGTGATATAAAAAGTAGAATTCATAGATATTTATTCATTTTCTTTATACATATACATCACATTTTCTTTATCCATTTTTCACTTGTGGACATTTAGGTTGTTTCTATATCTTGGTTATTGTGAATAATGCTGCAATGAACAGGGAGTGCAGAGACCTATTTAAGATTCTGATTTTATTTTTTTGGATATATACCCAGAAGAGGGATTGCTGAATCATGTGGTAGTTCTATTTTTAATTTTTTAAGAAATCTCCATATTGTTTCTCAAAATCATTGTACCAATATACATTTCTACCAACAGTGTTTATAGGCTCCCCCTTTCCCACATTTTCATCAACAGTTGTTATCTTTTGTCTTTTTAAATAATAGCCATCCTAATAGGGTGAGTTGATATCCCATTGTGATTTTGACTTGCATTTCCTTGATGATTGGTAAAGTCAAATATCTTTTCATATTCATGAAAAAATAATTGATAGGCTAGACTTTGTTAAATTTCAAAACTTTTGCCCTGCAAAAGTCAAGGGAATAAGAAGATAAACACTGGGAGAAAATATTTGCAAAAAACACATCTGAGAAAGTACCATTATCCAAAATATAAAGTATATGCTCTAGGAAATTACTAGACTCCCAAAAGAACACAATTCGCCTATTACAACAGGTAGCTATAAAAGGCCATAGGATATCAAGGGACAAGCTCTGATTCCGTTTACCCCAGGAATGGTTTATAAGTCCTTGAGGACTTCTGGTCAAGATGGTGGTGTAGGCAGACATAGCTCAACTCTTCACACAACCTCACCAAAGTTACAACTAAAACAAAGAACAGCTGTCACTCAGGAACATCAGAAATTGAGCTGAATGGAAGTCTGAAAACTACAGAATTAAAGAAACTATGTCCATCCAGACTGATAGGGGGGGCACAGACACAGAATGGGCTGGTTCCATACCCATGTGGATAAAAAATTGGGAGGGATATCACAGGAGGGAGGAGCTCCAGCCTCACACTTGGCCCTCCAGCCCAGGATTCCAGTGCCAGAAAGAGAAACCTCCACAACTTCTGGCTGCAAAAACCAGTGGGGATTGAGTCGGTGGAAGAAACTTCTGGAGCCCCAAGTAGTTCCTCTTAAAGAACTAACACAGGGGCTCACCTGCTCAGACTCATTCGCTCTCAGCTCTAGCACTGGGGAAGCAGCTTGAAAGGCACCCATTGCATACAGAAAGAAACTGAAATGCCTGACATCAAGGCAAGCAGAGACCATTGTCCCTTTGCTAAACCTTCTCCTCACAGAACTGTCAAGCTGGTGCCATATCTGAGACTCCATCAGCCTGGCTTATGCTGTTGGACCTGCCTTGGAGACCCCCAGAGGCTCTGCCCCACCCAACTACAGGCCTACCTGAGTTGTTTTTCCATAAGAATGGCTAGTCTTGGCTCCCAAATCCTATCAAACAAGCAACAGCTAGACCCTAGCAGAAGCCAGATTAGATTTACAGCTTGGCTTCACCTGGGAATCTCCAAGCCCAGCACAAATAACAGCTATCTTGGATTGCTTTATAGCTCAGGCAGGGTACCCCAGGCAAAACACAGGTGGGGGCTGATCTTGGCCTGTACCACCTGAGAAATTCCAGGGCCAGTGCCCCCAGATCACATCAGAGCACCACCACCCTGCCCCTGCACAACTGATCCTCCACAGACAGTGGAGGTTGTTGGTCAGTGGTCATAGTCAGTCCTTGCAGCTGACTGGCCTGGGTAAATTCCCCCCATTGATCTGCCAACAGCAACCAACGCTCAACTACAAGAAGACGGCATACTCAGCCCACACAAAGGGCACACCTCAAGTACCCAGTTTGGATGATAGGGGAGGCCATGCCACTGGACTTGACAGGACAACTTCTACATTAGGCTATACTACCAAGACACAGAGTCAAAGCAGTTCTACATAATACAGATAAACAGATAAACAGATAAATAGATATACAGATCAACAAACACCAGGAGGCTGCCAAAACAAGAAGACAAAGAAATATGGCCCAAATGAAAGAACAGATCAAAACTCCAGAAAAAGAGCTAAACAAAATGGCGATAAGCAATCTATCAGATCCAGAGTTCAAAACACTGGTTATCAAGATGCTCAAGGAACTTAATGAGGACCTCAGCAGCATAAAAAAGACCAAATCAGAAATGAAGGATATACTAATTCAAATAAAGAACAATTTACAGGGAAACAACAGTAGAATGGATGAAGCTGAGAATCAAATCAGTGATTTGAAACATAAGGGAGCAAAAAACAACCATGCAGAGCAACAAGAAGAAAAAATAATCCAGAAAAATGAGGGTAGTATAAACAGCCTCTGGGACAACTCCAAGAGGTCCAACATTCACATCATAGGGGTGCCAGAAGGAGAAGAGAAAGAGCAAGAAATTGGAAATCTATTTGAAAAAGTAATGAAAGAAAACTTACCTGATTTAATGAAAGAAATAGACATGCAAGTCCAGGAAGCACAGAGAGTCCCAAACAAGATGAATGCAAAGAAGCCCACTCCAAGACACATCATAATTAAAAGGCCAAAGGTTAAAGACAGAACCTTTAAAGCAGCAAGAGAAAAGAAGTTAGTTACCAGATGGTTGCCAGATGGGAGGGGGGTGTGGGAGAATAGGTGAAGAAGTAAGGGGATTAAGAAATACAAATAGGTAGGTAGAGAATAGCCATGGGGATGTAAAGTACAGTGTAGGAAATGGAGTAGTCAAAGTATGTATACGCATGAGCCATGGACATGAACAATGGTGAAGGGACTGCCTGAAGGAGTAGGCGGTGCTGGGTGAAAGGGAGAAAGGGGGAAAAATCAGGACAACTGTAATAATCAATAAAATATAATTAAAAACAACAAAATATACAAAAAGAACTCTTAAAATTCAACAAGAGCAGTACAAAAAAAAATTTTAAGTGTCCGAAAGACCTTAACAGACACCTCACCAAAGAAGGTATACAGTTGGCAAATAAGCATATAAAAATATGCTCTACATCCTAGGTCCTCATGGAAACACAAATTAAAACAATAAGATACCACCAGATACCAATCAGAATGGCCAAAATCTGTAATACTAATAACACCAAACTCTGGCAAGGATATAAAGCAGTAGGAACTCTCATTTTGATGGTGGGGATACAGAATTGTACAACCACTTTGGAAGTCTGATGGTTTCTTACAAAGCTAAACATACTTTTACTATACAATCCAGCAATTGTGATCCTTGGCATTTACCCAAAGAGACTGAAAACTTACACTCGCATAAAAACCTGCACACCAGCATTTATAGCAGCTTTATTCATAATTACCAAAACTTGGAAGTAACCAAGATAAATAAGCTGTGGCACATCCATATGGTGGAATGTTATTCAGTGCTAAAAAGCAATGAACTATCAAGCCATGAAAACACATGGAGAGCTAAATGCCTATTACTAAGTAAAAGAAGCCAATCTGAAAAGGCCATACACTGTATGATTCCCACTTTATGACATTCCGGAAAAGGCAAAACTATGGAGATAGGAAAAAGATCAGTGTTTGCCAGGGTTTGAGGAGGAGGGATAAATAGTTGGAGTATAGAGGGTTTTTATGGCAGAGGAAATACTCTGTATGACACTGTAATGATGGATACACGTCATTATACACTTGTCCAAAACCATTCTGATCTTACACAGAATGTAAGAATGAGCTGTAATGTAAACTGTGAACTTGGAGTGATCGTGATGTGCAGGTGTAGTTTTATCAATGTGACAAAGGTACCACTCTGATGGGGATGTTCATAACGGAGGAGGCTATGCCTCTGTGGGGACAGGCAGTACAGGCACACCTTGAGGATATGTGGCTTCTGTTCCAGACCACTGTTATACAGTAAACATCACAATAAAGTGACTTCCAGGTTTTTTGGTTTCCCAGTACATACAAAAGTTATGTTTGTACTGTACTGTAGTCAATTACATGCCTATAAAAACAATGTAATAAATTAATTTAAAAATACTTATCTGCTAAAAAATGATAGCTACTTTCTGAGCCTTCAGTAAATCCTAATCTTTTTGAGGTGAAGGGTCTTGCCTAGATGTTGACTGACCATGATAGTGGTTGCTAAAGGTTGGTGTGACTGGCAATTTCTTAAAGTAAGATAATAAAGTTTAGGGTGCCTATTGACTCTTCATTTCACAAGCAATTTCTCTGTAGCATGTGATGCTGATTGACAGTGTTTTGCCCAGAGTACAGTTTTTTTCAAAACTGGAGTCAATCTCCTTAACCCTTCCACTACTTTTTCAACCAAGTTTATGTAACATTCTTTGTAGTCATTTCAACACCTTCACCAGAAATAGATTCTATCTCAAGACACCACTTTCTTTGCTCGGCCATAGGAAGTCACTTCTCACCTGTTAAATTTTGATCATGAGATTGCAGCAATTCAGTCCCATCTTTAGGCTCAACTTTTAACCCCATTTCTCTCATTGTTTCCACCACAACTGAAGTTACTTCCCCCACTGAAGTGTTGAACCCCTCAAAGTCATTCGAGGGGTTGGAATCAACTTCTTCCAAATTTTATTAATGTTGCTATTTTAACCTCTTCTTATGAACCACATTAAAAATTTTTTTTCGATTATAGTTGATATTCATGTTATTTTATATTAGTTTCAGGTGAACAGCATAGTCAGATATTTATGTAACTAATGAAATATCCCCCTGGTAAGCCTAATACTCACCTGGCACTGTACGTAGTTATTACCATATTATAAACTATATTGTCTATGCTATACTATATATCCCTATGACTACTTTTTAACTGCCAATTTGTACTTCTTAGTGCCTTCACCGTTCCACCCAGCCCTCAACCCTTCTCTCTCATCTGGCAACCATCAATTTGTTTTTTGTTTCTATGAGCCTATTTCTTTTGTTTGTTTGTTTTATTCTTTATATTTGACACATAAGTGAAATCATATGGTATTTGTCCTTCTCTGTCTGACTTATTTCACTTATCATGGTACCAGCTAGATCTATCCACGCTATCCCAAATAGTAAGATTCCATTCTTTTTTATGACCAAGTAATATTCCATTTTATATATGTACCAACTCTGTTCTTTCTCAATATCGCGGTGGTTGTTTTGTTGTTGTTGTTGTTCTATGTAAAATTTTAGATTATTTCTTCTAATTCTGAGAAATATGCCATTGGCATTTTGACAGGGATCAGGTTGAATCTATAGATTGCTTTGGATAGTAAGGAGATTTTAATGATGTTAATTCTTCTTATCCATGAACACAAAATACATTTCCATTTATTTATATATTCTTTGATTTCTCTCTTCATACCTTATAATTTTCTGAGTACAAGTCTTTTACTTCCTTGGTTAGATTTATTCCTAGGTATTTACTTTTGTGTGTGTGCATGTGTGTGTGTGTGTGTGTGTGTGTGTGTGTGTAATTGCAAATGGGATAGTTTTCATAGTTTCCCTTTCTGATAGACCATTATTAGTATGTAAAAGTGCAAATGATTTCTGAATATTTTGTATCCTGCTACTTTGCTGAATTCATTTATCAGTTCTAGAAGGTTTTTTGGTGGAGTCCTTAGGGTTCTCTATATACAGTATCATGTCATCTGCAGTTAATGAGTTTTACTTCTTTATTTCCAATTTGGATGACTTGATTCTTTCTCTTGTCTAATTGCTATGTCTGGGACTTTGAGTACCATGTTGAAAGTGGATGTGTCTGTCTTGTTTCTGATCTTAATGGAAATACTTTCAGTTTTTCCCCGTTGAGTAAAATGTTAGCTGTAGGTTTGTCATATTGATGTATGAGCCCTCTATTTCTATTTTGCTGAGAGTTTTTATCATAAATGGCTGCTGGATTTTATTGAATGCTTTCTCTGCACCTATTGATATGATCATGTACTTTTTGCCTTTCATTTTGTTTATGTGATGTACCACATTAATTGATCTGTGAATGTTGTACCAACCTTGCATCCCTGGGATAAATCCTACTTGATCACAGTGTATGATCTTTTTAATGTATTGCTGGATCCAGTTTTGTTGAGGATTTTAGCATCTGTGTTCATCAGGGATAATGGCCTGTATAATTTTCTTTCTTTGCAGTGCCTTTATCTGGTTTTAGAATTAATATAATTCTGGCCTCAAAAAAAGAGTTTGGGAGTCTTACCTTCTCTTGAATTTTTTTGAATAGTTACAAGGACTGGTGTTAGTTCCTTTTAGAATGTTTGGCAAAATTTGCCTGTGAAGCCATCCAGTCCCGGATTTTGTTTGTTGGGAGTTTTTAAATTACTACTTCAATTTTATCAGTTGTAATCAGCCTATTCAGGTTTTCCTACTCTCCCTGATTCAGTTTTGGAAGATTGTATGTTTCTCAGAATTTGTCCATTTTGCTCAAGTTGTACAATTTGTTGGCATATGATTGTTCATAGTATTTTCTTACAACCCTTTATATTTCTGCTATGTCAGCTGTTACTTCTCCTCTTTCATTTCTGATTTCATTTATTTGGGTCTTCTTTTTTCTTGCTGAGACTGGTTAAAGGTTTGTCGATCTTGTTTATCTGTTAAAGGAACTAGTTCTTGGTTTTATTGATTTTTGGGAGGTCTCTATGTTATTTATTTCCATTTTGACCTTTATTATTTTCTTCCTTCTACTTACCCTGGGATTTGTTCATTGTTCTTTTTTAGTTCTTTTAGGTTTAGAGTTAGGTTGTTTATTTGAGATTTTTCTTGCTTCTTGAGGTAGGCCCATAATGCTATGAACTTCCCTTTAAAGACTACTTTCACCATGTTTCATAGATACTGGGTTGTGTGTTTATTTTTCATTGTCTCTGGGTCACTTTTGCTTTTTTCCTGATCTTATTGTTAACCCATTCTCTGATTAGTAAGATGTTTTTCAGGTTTTTGTTTTGTTTTTTTTCTTGGTAGTTGATTTCTAGTTTCATACCATTGTGCTTGGAGAAAATGCTTGGCATGATTTCAATCTTCTTAAATTTATTGAAACCCATTCTGTGTTCTAACATGAGGTCTATTTTAGAAAATGTTCCATGAGCACTTAAAAAGAATGTATATTCTGCTGCTTTGGGGTGAAATGTTCTGACAATATTAACTAAGTTAATCTGGTTTAGTGTGTCATTTAAGGCCACTGTTTCCTTGTTAATTTTCTGTCTGGAGGATCTGTCCTCTGGTGTATACGGTGTGTTAAAATCCCTGACCATGACTGTATTACTGTCAGTCTCTTCCTTTATACTTAAGATTTGCTTCATATATTTATGTGTTTCTCTGTTAGGTACATAAATGTTTGCAAGAGTTATATTCTCCGTTGCACTGATGCCCTTACCATTATGCAATGCCTTTCTTTTTTTCTTTATAGCCTTGTTTTTTTAATTAAATATTTTATTGTAAGTCTATTATGCTTGTCCCAATTTTCCTTCTTTGCCCTCAAAGTATAACCTTGTTTTAAAGTCTATTTTGTCTGATAGAAATATTTCTATCCCAGATCCTTTTTCTTCCCACTTGCTTGATATATCTTTTTCTATCCCTTTACTTTCAGCCTATGCTTATCATTCATTCTCAGGTGGGTCCCTTGTGGACAGTATCTATATGGGCATTGTTTTATTGTTCATTCTGCTCTTTCATGTCTTTTTTGGGGGAATATTTAATACATTTGCATTTACAGTGGTTATTGATAGGTATACTTAAATCTCACCATTTAATCTTTATAACTATGCTCTTCTTTCTTCTTCTTAGAGACCCTTTGACATTTCATGTAATACTGATTTGGTGGTAATGAATTCCTTTAGCTTTTTCTGTCTGGGAAGCTTTTTATTTCTCCTTCAATTTTAAATCATAGCCTTGCTGTGTAAATTAGTCTTGATTGTAGGTCTTTGCTTTTTATCACTTTGAATATTTCATGCCAATCCCTTCTGGCCTGAGAAATCATCTGATCGCCTCATGGGAGCTTTCTTGCAGGTAACTGTCTATCCCTCACTTCTTTTAAAATTCTCTTTGTCTTTAATATTTACCATTTTAATTATGATGTATCATGTTGTGGGCCTCTTTGGGTTCATCTTGACTGGGACTCTCTGTGCTTCCTGGACTTGTGTGTTTTTTCATTAACTAGATTAGGGAAGTTTTCAGCCATTATTTCTTCAAATAGGTTCTTGGTCCCTTGCTTTCTTTCTTGTCCCCTGGTACCTCTATGTTGTGGATGTTGTTATGCTTGATTTTGTCCCAGAGGTTCCTTAGGTTATCTCTTTTTAAAGAATTATTTTTTTTCTTTCTGCTGCTCTAATTGTGTTTTCTGCTACCTTGTCTTCCAGACAGCTGATTTGATCTACTTCATTTAACCTTCTTCTAGTGTATTCTTCATTTCAAATATATTTTTCTTCATTTCTGACTTTTTATGTCTTTTTTTATGTTTACTATCCTTTTGTTTAAGTTCTCACTGAATTAATTCATTATTCCCCTATGTTCCTTGAACATTCTTATAACCATTTTTTTGAACTCTATTTCGTAACCTGCTTGCTTGCATTTCACTTAGATATTTTTCCGGGGATATCTCCTGTTTCTATATTTTGGGCATTTTTTTCTCCCCATTTTGGCTGCCTCTCTGTATTTGTTACTGTGCATTAGGTAGATCTGCTATGCTTTCCTGTCTTGGTATGATGCCCTTATCTAGTAGCTACCATGTGGGGCTCTGTGGCACTATCTCCTTATCATCTGAGCTGGGTGCTCCAGAAATGTCCCTTGAGTATGTTATGGGAATCATCCTGTTCTAACTAAGTTTTGGATTGCTGTTGGCTTGTCTATGTGTGGGCTTGCCCCTCCAGTTGGCTGATTATGAGGCTTGACTCCACTCGTAATATGTGAGCTGCTATGAGAAGGCTGACCCCTCGAACTGAAATTTGCTTAGCAGAGTCTGGTGCCAGCTGAGATCTCCCTTTGGCTGTACTCTGATGTGTTTCAAATTCCCCCACTCAGTGTTTTTGGTTGTGTGGCCACTTTGGGAAACCCTGATATCAGTCAATGTAAGGTTCTCCTTGTGACTGGCCCTGGGCTGCCTGTTTAGGCAACAAAGTGATCCACAGTTTGTGGCTGCTGTGCTGGGTTCTGGGAGGAGTGGGAGGGACCAAGCTGCACAACAACACCGGCTTCCACCAACACCAGCCCTTGTGGAAGTTCAGCAAAAAGCCCAAGTTTTCCTTTAATCCTTTTTCATATGTCAACTGCCTGTTAGAATCAATTATTGAAAGGGCTTCTGGCAGTACGAGAGTTATATGAGGTAGGTTCTCAGTGACTCGCTAGGTTGGGGTGAGTGGTGATCAACAGATTAATATAGATTCAAACTCAGTGCCAGTGCTGGGTCTGGGCCACTCAGCAACAGACTCAGGGAACACTAAGGCCAGCCACCAGCCTGTGGGTGCCTCCAGACCTTTGTGCTGTGGTGGGCTCTCAGGTCAGTGGTGGATGACCTGAGTCAGTGGATGATTGGTGAGGCCAGAGATTATCAGGCCCAGGGAGAGCAATATTTGGGCATGTGAAGGGAGGGCTCTGCACAGCAGTGGTGTTGCTGGTCAAGAGTGTGAAGGAGAAATGAAAACCTCTTAGAAGCCACACAACTCAGTTTTTCCTATACTCTGCCCAGACCTCCTTGAGTGTCTCCCCCCAAAATTCTGCACTGCAGGACCAGGCTGGCCACGGCCAGCTGATAATATTGCAGAGTGCCAGCTTAGCAGGGTGGGGCTACCAGGAGTCAGGGAGGTGGAACTAGAGGTTCTGCCATAGACGGGGCAGGGCACCACTGCTCTGGCTCACTGCAAGGGTTGGTGGGGACGGGCAAGGTGCCATTTCTCTGGTGGACTGGGGCAGGCTGCTACTGCTTTTGCACAAGGCAGGGGGACTGGAAATTGCTCCTGCCCCGGAACCACAGGTCTCTGTCTCTGATTCCTCCTAAGTTTACCCTCTAGACCCCTTTAGGAATGTCTACACCTGAGACTGAGAAGCAGACTTCTGTATGAGGCATGAGCTTGGCAGGGTGTGGCAATAGGGGGTCAGGAAGATAGGGATAGTACATTTGTCCAGGCTGATGCAGTATGGGGGGGCTTGCCCAACCCAGGAAAGTTGGAGCCTGTGGGCGGTGCAAGACAGGAACTCAGCAAAGGGACCCTGGTAGCTGTGCCTTCAGCTCTCTCCCCAGAGCCACACAACCTAGCCTATCCTCAAACAATTCCAGTCCACTCTGATCGGAAATGGGATGGTTTTATACACCATTTTTTCTTTCTACTTTAAAAAAAAAATCGAATCGCTATTTTTAATCTTCACCCGAGGATATTTTTAAATAGATTTGAGAGAGGAGAGAGAGAGAGAGAGAGAGAGAGAGAGAGAGAGAGAGAGAAAAGGGGGTGTAACATGAGAGGTACAGGGAGAAAGAGAACCATTAGGGTGAGAGAGACATTTTGATTGGTTGCCTCCTGTATGCATCCTGACTGGGGGCCAAACTGCAACCTACTGGCATATGGGACAATGATCCAAACAACTCAGTCACCCAGCCAGGGCTAGATACTCTTTCTTTACATAAGTTTTCTGTCCTTGTCTCTCTCTCAGTCTCATTTCTCTCAGATTCCCATAATGCTGATTTTTTTTCCTGGTACCCATGATAGACTTTCTTTACCCTTATTCATTTAAATTTCTTTATTCTCCTCTGACTGCGTAAAATCAAAAGGCCTGTCTTTATGTTTATAGATTCTTTCTCCTGCTGAGGCAGGATAGTAAGAATCTAGGAAAATTCCTGGGCAAATGGAATGGGGAAGCCGAAACACGAAAATCAAATAAGGCCTAACAGTTTCAGCAACTTGCAGCCAGCCGGTGAATCACAAAAAATTATCTCCCCTAACCAAGGACATTTGAAAGTAAATGGCTTGTACCTCTCCTCCCTAACCAAAGACTATATAGCCTTAAATCTCCCCGGTCTGGGAAATAAAGAACAAAGACCCAACTAATGTTATTTGTGCCAAGGAGAAAGGAAGTCAGGTAAGTAAATAACGAACCTTCCATTAAAAACCAGACAGACCCAAGATAAAAGTAAAACAGTATAGCAGACCAAAGAATATCCCCAAAGTCCCTATGTACTCGTTTTGACACATCAGCGTATTAAAAATGCAACTGGAAAACTAATGAATGTTCTAAAACCCTTCCCTAAGATTCTCACTCACAGAAAGAAGAAGAAAAGCCCTCAGAACAAAGATGCAGTACAGGCTTACCTTAGACCATGCCCATGCCTCTTCTCGGGAATGAACTTTTTTTCTTCCTAAACTCTAAGGGCCCCGAGGAGACTTGTAGCCAGGGAAGCAGTGGGCAGTGGAAGCTCAACCTGGGCTTACATCCTGATCCTGTCTCCAGGGCCCCCTTTTCTCTGAGTTCCTGGTGAACTAACAGCAGCCCCACCTCAGCTTGCTCCTTTCCTGCAAGTTTTCTAGGGACCCAAAGCAGCCTGCCTACACTCTCTCTTATTGCTTCTTCTACCTTAAGCCCTTCCTTTGTTAACACTGTACCCAGCTTTAATAAATGTACTCTCAAAATCACCTGGGCTTGGGTTGTGAAATCTTTCCTACATGAAGTCAGGAACCCACACGCTGTGGGCTGGCCTGAGGCGGACCTGCCCCTGGCCAGCGCCTGTCGGCTAGCACTGCCAGGTTGAGCCTGACGTTGAGGCTCTCCATTGCATTTGTTTTCCATTTCATTGATGGTGCCTTTCAGCTCCAGAATTTTCACTTACTGCTTTTTATTTTGATGATTTCTCTCTCCTTGTTGAACTTTTAATTTTGTTTATGTATTGTTTACCTGAGTTCCTTTAATTGTCTGTGTGTGTTCTTTTGACTCTCACTGATCTTCCTTAAAATGATTCTTTTGAAATCATATTCAGGTAACTTGCAAGTCTCCATGTCTTTGGCTTCAGTTACTGGAAAATTATTGTGTTCCTTTGGTGATGTCATGTTTGCTCGCTTTTTTGTGTTTCTGATGACTCTGTATTGATGTTTGCACATGTGAGGGCACAATCAGCTCTTCCAGACTTTTCAGACTGGCTTCAGTGGGAAAAGAAGATTGTCATGTGCAGGTGGCTACGATGGTGCCAGATGAGTGGGATACAGCTTCTTGGTTTCTTGGAAAGGACAGTGGAAAATACCTTTGCAGGTCTACCTGCTTAGTTCAATGTCAGCCATCCTGTGGTGGTATCTGTGGCCAAGACTTCAGAGGTTTCATGGGTAGCTATTGCAGCTAGGGCTGTTGGGACCCTCAGGGAAAATTGTTGCTGGAGTCTTCCCATTCTTTTTTTTTTTTTGGCCTGTGGATGGAAGATCTAGCCTCTAGCCTAGGAATCCCTATTGGCCTCTCCTATGGTGTTCTGCATCTGAGCCTGGGCCCTGGAATCAGGTACATAAAGAACTGCCACAGTGCCTGGGTCCTGAGGAACAAATGTGCATTTGAGGCAGTGGCGCTGATGTGTAAGTTGAGGATGTGTACGGATCTTCAACTAAACAGGGATCTGGGTCTCAGGGGCTTTCTGCAGTGACTCTCACAGGTGGTGAGGGGGTGGGTAATACAACAGCAGCATGGGTTCTGGGGTGACAAAGCACAGCAGTGGTTTGGGCCTAGGGGGCAGGCAGACTGCAGTAGCTACAGAGCTGGGGAATGGTGGGTCAATATCTTAATTCTGTCTTTGGAAGGATTCCTTGGACAGAATCCAATAAAACCAAATGTCAGGACAGGTTGGGTGGGGGCTCAGGGAAACAGCAGTGCTGCCAACAATGATGGTTCAGAGGGACCACCTAAGGCAATAGGTGATGCTCAGGGTAGTTGTAGGCTTTCCTGATAATGGAACAAAGTTATGACCTGGAGCCTGGGTGGGGTGTAGAGCAGTGGCAACTTTGGTTTTATGTATGGTGAGGTGCTGTGGTATCCTGAACCCAGAGAGGGGGACACTGCCGTGGCTGGAGTCCCTGAAGGCAAGTCTCCCTTCAGATAGTTCCAGTTCTGGGGAGCAAAACCAGGAAACGAACTCCAGGTCACTCAGTCAGATAGAATCAGGTTTGGTGAAGACTGTGGGAGACCTCTGTAGCAAAGGCTGCAAACATGCACAGTGATGAGGCCTGCTGGGTGGGGTTCTCCTGCTCTCCCTTTCCATGTGGAGTATAATTCCTCTGAGGGGATCCCTCATGACATCAAGCTGCTATGGACTAGGAAATGGGGTGACACGAGTAAAATGCTTCCTGTAGCTTTCTACATGCGCATTCTTGGTTTTTGAGCTCTGTAGGTTTTTGCTATATTCTAGAACTTTCTCTGAGCTATTTTTGTTTGGTCTTTTGTTGCTTATTTATTATTTTTTGGGGGGAAGCATGAATTGGTACCTCCCAACCTTCCATTTTATTGATGCCACCCTCTCAATATCTTAAGGTCCAAAGTTATCACTGATTTTTAAATATCTTACTTGTTTCTTTATATAGATGTCTATAGCTATAAAATTTCCTCTAAGTACTCTTTCACTTGTATCCCATAAGTTTTGGTATATTGTGCCTTCATCTTTATTCATCCAAAGTATTTTCTGATTTCCTTTTTGATTTCTCACTTGACCCATTGGTTATTTAGGAATGTGTTGTTTAATTTCTACATATTTGCTTCATATATTTCCCCTGTTTGGCTTCTAATTTCATTTCACTGGGGTTAGAAAACATATATTTTATAATATTTCTATTCTTTTAAATGTATTAAGTGGAGTAAAAATAACCTATTCAACAAATGGTATTGGGAGATCTGGACACCTACGTGCAAAAAGATGAAACTCGACCACCAACTTACACCATACACAAAAATAAACTCAAGATGGATAGGAGACTTAAATATAAGTCACAAAACCATAAAAGTCCTAGAGGAGAACATAGGAGGGAAAATCTCAGATATTCCATGGAGCAATATTTTCACCAATGTGTCCCCTGGAGCAAGGGACATAAAGGAAAGAATAAACAAATGGGACTTCACCAGATTAAAAAACTTCTGCACAGCTAAAGAAAACATCATCAAAATGAAAACGGAACCAACTGTATGTTAAAATATATTTGCCGATGACACCTCGGACAAGGGTTTGATCTCCAAAATATATAAAGAACTCACATGACTCCACTCCAGGAAGACAGACAATCCGATTTAAAAATGGGCAAAGGACCTGAACAGACACTTCTCCAAGGAGGACGTACACAGGGCTCAGAGACACTTGAAAGGATGCTCAGCATCACTAGCCATCAGAGGAATGCAAATTAAAACCACAATGGGATACCACCTCACACCGGTCAGGATGACCATCATAACCAAATTAACAAACAACAAGTGCTGGTAAGGGTGTGGAGAAAAGGGTACCCTAGTGCACTATTGGTGGGAATGCAGACTGGTGCGGCCACTGTGGAAAACAGTATGGGATTTCCTCAAAAAACTAAAAATGGAACTAATTTTTGACCCAGCAATTCCACTGCTGTGATTATACCCTAAGAATCCCAAAACACCTATTCAACAGTAACTATGCCCCCCAAAGTACATAGCAGCACAATTTACAGTAGCCAAGTGCTGGAAACAACCTAAGTGCCCATCAGTACATGGGTGGATCAAAAAACTGTGATATACTTACACAATGGAATACTACGCAGCAGAAAGAATGAAGAAGTTCCTATCCTTCACAATGGCATGGATGGAACTGGAGAGCATTATGCTAAGTGAGATAAGCCAGGTGGTGAAAGACAAATGCCATACGATCTCACCCATAAGTGGAACCTGATCGACACAACAAACAAGTAAGCAAAATATAACTAGAGATATCAAAATAAAGAACGAACTGACAGTAACCAAGGGGGAGGTGGGAGGAGTATAATGGGGGAAAGAAGGGTAAGAGTCATCAAGGAACATGTATAAAGGATCCATGGACAAAGTGAAAGGGGAGTAGGATTGAGGGTGGGATGTGGGGATGTGTCAGGCAGGGAAGATTGGAGGGGGTAAAATGGCGACAACTGTACTTGGACAACAATAAAAATAAATAAATGTTTTGACATTTGTATTATTGCATACCACATGGTCCACCCTGAAGAATTTTTCCATGTGCATTTAAGAAGAATGTGCATTTTGCCATTGTTGGGTGATGTGTTCTACAGATGCAGGTTAGGTCAGGTTGTTTTACAGTTTTATCCAGAGCTTCTGTTCCTTTGCTAATCTTCTGTCTATTCTCTCCATTATTGAAAATGGAATATTGAAGTCTCCAATTATTATGCCTATCAAATTTTTGATGTTTTGTTACTAGGTGTATATATGAGGCGGGACCCAAAGAAGAACCAAATTATCTTTTGGAGGGTAGGCCCCTTGTAGTACAAGCTTCCTCTGGTAGGTGAGTGTTCTAGAAACACATCTGTATCAGTGTACCAACCGGCATTTTTGTGAGAGGCTGCGTTCAGCTTCGGTATAATTTTTTTTGAAAACTCTTTTAACATGTTTGCCCATTTCATGATTAGTGATTTACGAGCACACTTGCCATCTTGCTGTAGAAGAGGTGAAACAAATAACAATAACAACAACCACCACCACCAAACAGCAGAAGCACTATAAGGCATCAAAACGACAAGTTCAAAAACTGTTTTGAGCAGTGGAAAGAGTCACAGTAGGTATATTGCATCAAATGGAGAGTGCTTGGAAGGTGACTGAAATTTAAACATGTAAGAATAAATACACAACTTTTTTATAAATAAATTCCAGGTTTTGGGGGATACCCTCTTGTATGTTCCTCTTTGACTTTAGTAAGATCTCCCATTTTAAAGTCTACTTGTTTAATAGTATAGCCTTTCTAGCTTTCCTGTGGTTGTTGCTTGCATGATATATCTTTTTTTTCATCCTTTTAATCTATACTTGTCTTTGAATATAAAGTGTGTTTTCTATAAACAAAATATAGTTGGACCACTTTTTGTCTAGTTTGATAACCTGTCTTTTGATTGATTGTTTAATCCATTCACATTTAAAGTTATTTTTATATAGTTGGGTTTACATCTGCCATTTTATATTTTTTATGTCTCATATCTTTTTTGTTCCTCTATTGCACTTTGTTACACTGAGTAAATATTTTTAGTATAACATTTTAATTTATATATTTATATGAATGATTGACCTAGGGCTTACCATATACATGTTAACTTAAAATAATCAGTTTCAGTGTAGAGGGAATCAAGGCTGAGATACCAAAGATGAAATGCTATTTGCCCTGACTAATGCTGTAAATGCTTCTCTCCCACCTCTGTAAACCCCTTCACGCCAAACCTATACCACGCCTCCCAGGACCCTTCCCAGACCTGTACCATGCCTCCTGAG